>UNPT01000187.1:0-90562 GCA_900536445.1 Hymenoscyphus occultus
CACCCCCCGGCATCTGGGGCACCCCCCCCCAGCGTCTTTTGCTCTACTGAGGGCTATTCTAGAACCTAGCTACAAGTCGGCTAGTTGTATTCGCCAGACGTTAAATAGAAATAAATAAATAAATAAATATAAGCACCGTAAGCTTTAACTTTAGCTTTACCGCCGACATCTAACTCTGATCTACGCTCTTAACGCTCTACGTCTAACCTTACTCCTAAGAGCGCGCTACCAGCGAAAAGCCCCGAGCTAACATTAATCCTACCTACTACAACTGTCATAAGAAGGGACACTTTACTACTACCTGCTCAGAGCTAAAGCGGGTAGATGTTAAAGAGATTAAAGGAGAACTAGCAGACTAGGAGCCTATGTACAATTCAGGAAAAGAGAAACCCTAGGTTAAGACTCCTGCCTAGGGTACGCTCTTAGTCTAAAAAAGGTTAATTTAAGTCGATTAATAGGTGGAAAGCACTTTATAGTTCCGTGTACTCTAGGAAACAATAGAATTGTAATTATAACCCACGCCTTGATTGACACTGGAGCAAACAGCTTTGCTTTTATCAATACTGCTTGTGCTATTATTATCGCTAAGTTCTTTAACCTTATACCTGAAAAATTGAAACAACCTATTGCAACTAAAGGATTCGATGGTAAAGCAAGTAAGTCTGTTACTTATATCCTTACCCTTCAACTCTCTGTAGATGGACACCGACAAAGAGACATCCCCTTCTACATCCTGGACCTTAGGAACCACAATATAATCCTTAGACTTAAGTAGATAGCTTACTTTAAAATCTAGCTAGATCTAAGACAAGGAAGACTAATATAGCCTGACGACGACAAGCATTCTATCCCGCCTACTTTTTAGAAAGAGATCCTTATACCTAGAAGCCACATCGCCCCTCAATGTAACGGAACGGTGAAGGATACTGCTATTCCACTACTTAGAATCTAAAGCTAAGGAGAGAAGAGCTATCTAAGGGTAAAACCCAAGGTTCTTATGCCAGAAACACTACACACCCAACACCTCCTTATCATGCCATGTTTGCTTAAAGAGTGGGAGGTAGCCACTTGTCCTGCAGTCACGGTACAGAATAACCGAATCGTGACGGGGGTCACGGTAAAGGATATCCGAACCGTGACATTAGCTAGCTTTTTTCCCTATTATAGTACTTACTTTATTCTTATATTTTACTCTTATCTCCTAATATTTAGTAGCTATAATTCCTTCTAAAATCTAAAGGTCTAAGAAAAAAATATATACTCCTAGGTCGAGTAAAGGTATCTCTAGCTTTTGTAATGTTTTCTCTATAAGATAAAATCGTATAGCTAAGTAGACTATACTTCTAAGTATTTAAGTCTTAATTAGACCTAGATATTATATCTATATATCTATTTAGAAGTATACGGGAGGTTTTTTTTAGCCCTTTAACGCCCGGAAGGAATAATATCTATATATGTTTATTTACGTATTATAGTACTAGTATATAAGCATTTGTAGCCTAGTAACCTACTTATCTTCTCTAAGTATTTAGGCACTCTCGAGTAAGTAATGATTACTTCAATCCCTTTACTTACCTTTACAAATACTAGGTAAAGCGACAGTAATAACGCGCGAGAACTAAGTATACCTTGTCTATTCCGGACAAAATATGGCTATCTTCATCATCTAACTCTGGCGTTACACGCTACTAGAGAACAATTAATGTTAATCATCGATATTCGCGTCAGCTGTTAAGCTCAGACACAACGTTGGTATATATGCAATGTACAGTGGTTTTAGCTATCTTCCTTTGAATGTTAACTCCACTATATCAGTATAAACTCATCTATTACTTTCGCGGCCTGGTTGCGCATAACAAACGGGAATATACTTCTCAAAGAATGCCCGTCCCTTTCAGATCGTCTCCACGCCTTCAGTTGATCACCGACAGAGCACTACTTTCAAAGGAACGCCATACCAAAATTCATATTCGCTGCAATTGCAGGCAAAACGGACACTAACTTTGAAGTATATAAGTTACTCGCTCTTTCCCACCTGTTACAAAACTCATCCGTTTCTCCCGCCCTTCTCTGCACCCCTGTCTCAGCTTGATCACTTTGTTGGGAATTCCAGTAAAATAAACAAAAACCGCCTCATTTCTATAATTACGGACAACCTCAACTTGGCCTGCAAGACTGGTAAGAAAACTAATAGATATTCGCTTTTACGAATATCCCTCAAGCGGGCTAGTAGATGCCTCAACAAGAACATCTGCCCCCTACCTATGGCTCGCTTAGCTCCCGCATTGATCATGCCCAAGTACCTATATGCGTATACGGACCCGGATGATGTTATTATACATCGGTTTAAACCAGCCGTTTCACGCAACTTGGGAATTGCAAAGGAACGTAAATTTCCGGCCAGTTGAACCAATAGCTCTACCTACTACAAAGAAAGAATTTGTAAATAATCTGAAAGCACTCGCGCATTGTACTATAAGCAGGTAAAGGAACGGAAGACGTAGCCCTGCAGAAGCACGAATATATAGTTTTAGAAACCTGAAAGTCCAACGCTCGGCAACTGGATTTCCTTTCCATTCCAGACCCCCCCTCTGGAATAATTCCATTCCATTTAGGATTTTGCTGGAATTATTCCATTCCAGAGGCATATATTCCATGGAATATATGGAATTTCCAAATAGAACTTGTCACATGACCCGGGGAAAAGTCCCTCCTCTCCGGTAGGCCAATAGGTAGCTCGCATTTTGCCTTAGACTAGCAGGGCATCTAGGATATATTATATAAAGCCTCCATTTCCCCCTCCCCCCACCTATAAACTACTTCGGATTATAAGGAGTAATACAGAGAGTCTCTAATCCTAGTCCTTCTATAGTCATTTGCGAAGTAAACTTAACTATTTAGGTACAGTAGTAGTATTCCTATTCACTCAGATATAGTACTGCCGTACATAATAACTATATCAAAACCACTATGACACACCCCGAACCTTGCGTTTTGATTGGCCAGAAAAAGACTCTGGAATTCCAGATACTAATCGATGGAAGGATTCTATTCTATTTTATAGGTGCTCTGGAAGTATTCTATATAGAATATTCCACCTGGAATTCCATGGAATATGGTTCCATGTGCCGAGCGTTGTGAAAGTCTATGTTAAGGTACCTTTGTGTCTATAAACACACACACCCAGGTGTTTTTCATCGGTGACCATAATAGTACATAGAGTTTATATTATGCACATTTTAATGCCTATTTATAGACTTATCTCTAGACTTCTTTTTATCTGAATACTAAGATTTACGCCTAGAATAACGTACTTGCCTAGAAATGTAAGAGAGAGAAAGAGAGAAAGAGAGAAAGAGAGAAAGAGAGAAAGAGGCAGGGGGGGTTGTGGGGTGTACTCATAGTAGAGGAAGAGGGAGGTAGAGATAGGGACCTACAGGAAGGGACAGTAGGGAGGGACACAATTATCTAGAAACTTGAGGTTATAACCGTATAAGAGGGTAAGGGAAGGTTGATATATAGACGGCATTTTGATTAGGCTTGATAAGTATAAGACTATTGTAAAGGTCAACTTCTAGGTACTAGACTAGTAAAAACACTTAGAGAAATCATTGTCACTTGGTTTTCTTATAATAATAAACAGTCTCTAGTAAACGCTATAGTATATATATTGATTCAAATTTCGACAGGAATAGATAATTACAGTACCTATTAGGACTATGTTTAGTACAAAGAGGTTGCACCTAAATTAGTAGTACATAATTATAAGCCGGGTCTTCATATAGTTACATTTTTGTGCTCCATCAGGGGGATATAACAAGCCTGCTCAGGATTTCAAAGGACGCAAGGACACAAACCCCCCTTCCCCCCGGCCTGTCGCTCGCCATGTTTCACTGATTGGGGTTGGATACATCACATTTCTATAGAAATAGTATGGACAACGATGAATGGACACCGGAATCTGCTTATCAAGAGCCTTCCGAATAATGTGGATTGGGGATTGTTATTTAAATGTTACATTTAGAGTTTTTATTAAGTTAGGCTAAAACAAAAGAAGTCTCTCCCGCCTTTCTTGTCCACTAGGTACGGTATCCCAGCCGTACTAGAAGATATACTATCTCGCAGTGCTAAACTTACCTTTACTTTTGACTCTATCTTAAGACAACCTATTAGTAGAGAAGACCTCGAACTCTCCCGTAAGGATCTGTGCTATGGTAACCCCGGATTTGCCGGTTTGACCAATTAGACTATTGCAACCGCCGTACAATAGATTTGCGGAATACTATTATAGACGTCACCAATATGATAATCCATTCTATAATGACCTTTTGTTATGGCTTGTTACGGTGTGGAACAAGTAGGATGGTAGGTATAGAATGAGGAATGGAATGTGGCAAGTAAACACTACATAATATACAAATCTATATATAATGTCTATGTCCCCTGCCCCTTGTTGCTTTTCCACCCTTGCTATTACTTACTATGTCGCCGTAGAGTTAGTGCCAGACGGGTACTAAAGGCGGAATAATCGTATTTAGGAATAGCTTTATTTTCTACTTGTTTAGGTATAGGGGACTTTACGAGGCGTTATACTTTAATTACTTATTATTCTAGGTTAGCTTATTTACTTTCCTAGGCGAGGGGGGTGCTTTAATCAATAATGAACTCTAATTATTAATTTAAATAGCGAATAATTCGCATCCTAGAAGTGATCAAATAATACTGTCTATTCCACCATGCGTACCATTTAACGAATCACTAGTAGTGTTAATCAACTCGTCGATTTGAGGGTTACAATAGCACAGACCCTTGTTAGATCCACTTGTTCTGGACTATCTAACGCTGGACATTATGTTCGTCCTTACCCTCTTGCCTCTTTTCCCTTCATCAATTCTTCTCTATAAGTCTTTCTCTACTTACAATTTTTGTTACCGTTAATCTTCTTACATCTTACCTCTTACCTCTTACCTCTCACTTTTTAACTTTCTTTTCTCCCTATAGGATCTCTGTAGGAATAGGAGTAGATTATATTCGCTCCTACTTTTACTAAACGGGGTATATAAATAGCTAGTTTTTCATTAGTTAGTAATATATCTAACGGGGATAGAATAACTCTAATAATGTTTAGTAAGATAGGAGCGGATATAAGGGGTATAAATCCTACCTAGAATTAAATATTATTCGTTTCCTAAAGTTCTTTAATAGTAAACGTAAAAGCTATAAGTATACTTCTTTTATTTACTTATTTACTTATTTCTCTACCTACCTATGTAGAGAGAGAGGTAGGGAGTAGGAAAAAGGGAGTATAGGGGTATATAGGGTATAATAGAAGTAGACTTATAGGATAGAATAGTAGGAAACTACTTATAGAGAGGGATAGAGAGGGAGGATTAAGTTAGAATACCTAAGTACTTATAGTAGGTAGGGAAGTATAGGTAATAAGTAAAAGGAGGGGAAGGCTCTATAATATAGATAAATAGCTTATAGAACGCTCGGGTAGCGTTTAAACTCTCTTAAAAGTTAGTTATAGGTTATTATTAGTTCTTAAAGTATAATAATTTCTAGAGTACCCTTTCGTACCCTCTATCTTCGCTTGATAAGGAGGACGTTAAGGTATAATAGTCGCATCCCTACGGTTCTACTTTTTTATACTTAATTTAGCTACTATCCGTTATAATATAATAATGTTCGCTCCCGAGTTCCTAGAGAGTCTTTATAACCCTTTTTTTGAAAGGTATTTTAAGCTTCCTAATTCGACGTTACTAAGAGGTCCTTCTAACTTTTAAGGAGTAAGACTTACTCTCGTTAGCTCGCTTAGGCTTAGAAGTCTTCTCTTGAACCTTCGTCCAAAAACAGAGCTTGCACGTTAGTAATAATTCACTTAACTTCTTAACTCACCAAAGACAAGTCCTAGCATCCCGGTGTTGGGGCAGGAGCGAGTCTAGCTCGGTATGGTGCCTATATATGTGGATCATGGGCTCCACATCCTAGACCAATACAACCTCCAATGCTAACAATTGGTGATCCGTACTACGAGGGCGATCGCTCTGAATGGGTTGCGAATAGTATCAAGTATCAGGCATCATCTACTGTTAGTATCAATTGTCCTCAAACCTCTATCGCCGCCGCAATTCTCCCTTGCTGGCGCTCCGACTTGACCCCTTACCTTCGAAAACAAATACGGATATTTCTCTTGCGACAAGCACTTTTAGTCTTCGAGCTACGGTTTTCAGTCTACGAATATTAGAAAACAGAACCACTCTCCTCTCTTACTCACACACACTCCTTTCCTTCCTCTCTGTTAGCTATTTTCAGCTCTATGATTACGGACGAGTTTTTAGTACTACCTTAATACATATTTATACTTCTATAGCTCGGCGAATCGATTGCAGATAGTCTATAGTTTTGAGAAGGACCCGGGATAGAGAGCGCTAGAGTCCGCTAGGCAGAATTTTTTCTACGATAGACTAGATAGAGAAGTAGAGACTACTCGTACGTAGTTATTAGCAGGCTGTAAAGTACATATATAAAGCGGGCGACTTATAAGACTAGGATGATAAAAGAGCCTTATACAATACTAAATTAAAGTTAATAGAATCGAGGGAATTAGTTGTCTAGCTATGGTTGTAAAGAATAGTTGCGCTCGGTACCCAAGAATCTAGTCGGTTATCTACGGTAAGAATAGCCTCAGAGAGAGGGGGATAGTTGTTAGGGCAGGAGCGAGCCTAGCCAGTATGGTGTACATGTAGCTGAGCCATGGGCTTCACCATCCTAGACTAATACAACCTCCAATGCCAACATCGGAGGGATGTCAGCTTGACTTTACCCAACTCGTCAACTTCACCTTCACCTTCACCTTCACATTCAACCTTTCTCCACCCACCTCTCAACCTCTTCTTCTTTACAACACCTTCTTCCTCTCACCTCTCAACCTCTTCTTCTTACTGTCAAACCTCTTGATCTCAATCTCTTCTTCTTACTGTCAATCATCTTGATCTCAAGTTCGATCTCAACCAACAACACTCAACCGGAGATCGAATCATAAATCCCCCACCTGGCCATAATCAAGCAGCTTTCGATTCAACCTAAGCTTCAAGGTCATCCAGGTACATCCTACCCCCCAGGATCTTTGTCATCACACTGACTCCCTTAGATCGCAATCATGGCGGACTCCAAGGCTGGGGTCATGGAAGCTTTGATTATGGCTCATGAAGCAACCGTGAAGTCTGAACCTGAAAATGATGATATCCTTCGTACAATGGACGTACCTAAGTTTATCCGCCCGCCAAAGATCAATGGAGAACCATCTCCAGATCCAGTATGGTCTCCTTTCTCTCTTTTGTCCAAAACTCTGCTAATGCGCGAAAAGGAGGAGTTCGAAGATTCAAGTGTTACGGACAAGTTGAAGACCGCGAAGTACACGAGAAGCACCCTGGATTCGTTGAGAAAATTTTTAGAAGACAAGACAGACCTTTACCCCGAGTGTGACCAGTTCATAAAGGAGGCCGGTAAGTTTCCGCTCTAGAAACCCGTTCTTTGAATTTTTACCAGCCAGTGACTGACAAAATGCAGAGGAGCTTTCCAACCTTACCTCTATTCCACGTGTGTTGGTAGGCGTGCTTGGTGCTACAGGATGCGGAAAGTCTTCCCTTATCAACGCACTTCTTGACGAAAAAACTCTCCTGCCCTGCAATGCTATGCGAGCTTCAACAACTAGTGAGTCAATTTTGGGTTCACTTAGACTTACGAGCAACGATGATTAAATTCATTATTACTTGTTATTTGCTCGCTAAACATCCTTAAAAGAGTTTCGATTGCTAATTAGTCTAAATAGCTGTAGTTGAGGTATCGTACAACAGATCTCAGATCCCGAGTCAGCAGTACACAGTGGAAATTGACTTTGATAATAACGAAGAGTTCATCGAACAGGCAGTTATTTGGCAGGACGATATCAACAACCGTATGGATGGAGAGCAATTAGACTCGTCAAAATCCAACAGCGACGCTGCTATTGCCTTCAGCAAGCTCAAGGCAGTATTTCCGGGAGCTTCCACTAAGCAGCTTGTATCAATACCACCCCAAGACTTATTGAAATCGAGAGATCTTTCAGATGTCCTTGGAAAAACCAAAATCATCCACAAATCGAAAGCCAAAGACATGCACAATGTGATCAAATCATACGTTGACAGCAACAACAAGTCGTCTGAGGGGTCCCTTTGGCCTTTGGTAAAGGTAGTCAGACTCTACACGAAATCGAGCATTTTGCAGAGCGGACTCGTGTTAGTCGATGTTCCTGGAGTCGGAGACTCGAATACCGCAAGGTCTGCGATTGCGCTTCGCTATATGAACAATCTTGACTATATTTTTATCGTAGCGGATATAGTACGTGTAGTTGACGAACAAATTGCGAAAGATCTACTTAGTAGATTATTCCGCGATCGTTTGTATATAGACAACAAGTACAATACTATTACTTTCGTACTAACGAAGACGGACATCATCAACACGGAAGAGGTTATTGAATCACTTTACTTGGAAGACTCAAGTATGAAGTTAGAAACTAAGCAGATACGAAAGCTAGAGAAAGCTTTGGAAGTAGTAAGAAAGTAGCGAAAGCGTAAGCGTGGCGGAGAAGCAGTGGAATTAACAGCATTGAGCCAGAAGATCGAAAGTATTAAACATTCCCAAAGCGTACTAAAGCTTCAAATGAAGACGAAATGTATCGAAGAACGAAACAATTGGTCATCGGAACGTCTTGAACTCGATTTTCGGCAAAAAGATGCTAAAAGAACTAAGTGACATCGTTGAAAAAAATGCCGCCACGTTCGCTGAGAGTGTCCGAAAAGATCTCATCTAGAAGCGATTTAAAGAAATAACCGAACAACAGCGAGAAACACTTTCCGAAGCTGCAAAATCAATCCGAGATTCTATCACAACCGATTTCACAAACATGATCAAAAATGCCGTCCCAGATAACGCCGTGGAGGACCAGCGAAAGTTCCAACTTCGTCTAGAGGTATCCACGCTACTGGTAAAATTGGAGGAGACCCTCCAAGAAGAGTTGAAGAATCCGAAGGCTGAGCTCCATACCGCCGCAAACTACTTTGTTAGAGAGGGTCTTATTCCCGAGGATGGTAGCGCTGACGATGTCGGCGATGATGAAAGCGTGGTCTCAAACACGGATAATGAAGCCTCCGAAGTTCTCAGCTTTGAAAGCAAGGATGACTCCGACGATTCTGGCGGATCTGACGAATCTGACGAATCTGACGAATCTGACGAATCTGACGAATCTGACGACGAACCCGATTCTCAAGAGAACTTAGATGAAGCGGATCAGGAGCGTGAGCTCTGTGGGGTGACGCAAGAGCGAATTGGCGCTAGCGAATCCGACGAGGTTGATGCTATGGATATTGACTCCTTGATGGAAAATCAAGCTCAGATTGCTGAGCAAGCGAAGGCAAAAGACACGGAGATGAGCTAACAACCACTCTTTGTTAGCACTTACCGAAAGCCTGAATCTGAACCTGAGCAGCTCTAGTTCTCATCATAACCATGCTGCTCAAATGATATGGGTTCCCTCCGAAGTCATTATCTGAACAGGTTTACAAGGGCTAAGGCGCAGACATATTTCATTTTCGTCTCTCCACATCTTCTGATTTCAACAAGCGATCACAAATTGCAGTCGGAGAGTCTTCAAGAAAGCGGCTTTCGAAGGGATTCATAATAATAAAAAAAGGGGAAACGTCATTCATCACATTAGCTAGCTTCTAGGGCATGGGTTCAGCAATTGCTCGAGTTCAACCTCCGCAATTTGCCATTTTCACAGATCAGGAGTCATACTTATGGGGACTCATCTGCTCATAGTTAGCTCACAGTTAGCTCATCAAAGCACTCATTCGTTGTCTGGATGCTGCTAAATAGGTAGCTGACATCAATCAATAAGACTTTCAAACTGCGAGGTCTAAGGAAGATTGCAATTTTGATAATTTGTTAAAGATTCCCATAATTCTGTGACGCTTTCGATAATCGTGTTTTATCCTTTCCAGACGCCAAAGGGGCGAAAAAAACGTGCACTCCTAAGTGGAGTAAATGTGTCCACTTTAGTAGCATTTTCTCCGCAAAACAAAACTGTTTGGCCAACCAGGCTACGTTTCCAAGTACTTGAGCCTCATTTTGACCCGCTATCGCATCCACATATATCCACTTAGGAGTGTACGTTTTTTCGCCCCTTTGGCGTCTGGAAGGGATACAGTATGCATTTACACAATTCTGTCAAGCGAGAATATCTGGCGCGAACCGCCTTTACAAGACTGGACCATATAGAGTAGTAAAAGCTGCCGATCACAAATCACTCTAATGCTTGACAACAGCAGAGGAAAGTATTCGCTATAAATCAATATGGTCGGCTTAACGAGAAAGCCACAACTCAACGAGATCTTCTTCTAGCTTTCTTGTCTTCAAACTTTGGTAAAAATCACTTGCTACTAATATTGTCACAGCTAGTGGCAATAAGTTCCTCATCAGCCTCATATGCAGAAACATATTTCATCAAATGTGTAATAGCAGTCATTGAGTAGTTCGGAATTAGTACGAAAAAGAGGAGCTCGTTAAGCGAGGAAACGAGAGATGTAATAAAAGACATATGTTCTTTTTCAATTTAGTATCCTCTTTCGATATTACTCTAGCTGCTAAGATTACGAACGAACCGAATTCCCTAATTCGATAGTGCAAAAATATTACCATACCAGAAATCGAATAAATAAAGCTTAAAGCTATTCTACCTCAGGGTTAAATACGTATATCCAACAGAAATACCTCTTTATCTACTAATAGAAACGCCACAAATATAATACAATGCGATCGAATTAGTACACTACCGGTTATATAGAAAGCATTGGAAAAACATTGCGGTTATGTATCGCTAATCCAGTACAGTATATATTCTAGTAATTGCCGTGAACTCCAATATTGAACTTTCGAAATGTAGAATTTAAAAGCTATTATGATGGAACCAGCAGCATGTCCTGTGCTGCCTGCCTCCTTCTCAGTTGCCTGGCGCTAGCCAATCCCGCCCCAGCATTTAGAGGCTTCCACGCGGTGTGGGAAATAAACTATGAATAGTAGGAGAAGGGCGCAAAGGGGGTGTTTTATAGGACTTTC
Source organism: Hymenoscyphus occultus (assembly GCA_900536445.1). NCBI lineage: Eukaryota > Fungi > Ascomycota > Leotiomycetes > Helotiales > Helotiaceae > Hymenoscyphus > Hymenoscyphus occultus. The sequence continues at coordinate 11,161 of UNPT01000187.1, forward strand.
CTGACCTGGCAGCGCATTATTCGTCTTCTGACAATAGGTGGCACTTTTCGGTACCTACACCTGTCTTGGAACGATCGTAATATCTGGCCCAGACCAGTCCTGGATTAAGATAGGAGGAAAAACCTCGCGCTTTCGCTGCCATGGTTTTCATCAACGAACACTCCTTTCCTGAAAAGGACCACATACACAAGCATGAATGGTCCCTCTTAATCCCGATGAAGCAGACTTCCAAACTGGCGAGAATCTGGCTTTCAAAGAGCATCAACCCGCAAGCCAGCAGTTTTTCTAGTCACATAAAAGTTCGCGACATTCCATTCTTTTAGGAATCGATACTTTTCATTTTCCTTGGATTATTGGACATCACCCAGGGTTACTTGTTTAGGCTAGGTACATTAGATTGTCATAGAATCAGAATGGATGCGCGTGCATGGGCACCGAGCATGCAATTGGATTATTATTTGGCCCGGAGCGTGCTTATACAGAGCCGCCCAGGGACTTGTATTTAGACAGACACTGACTTGAATCTGAACTAGCTCTAGTTATTTGGATATCAAAATGTGCCTATAAAGATTCAACTGATAGAAATTATCTTTCTTGGATGTAGCGATACCAAGGGCAGCGTCTGTACATCCTTTAGTAGCGGTTGTTACGAAACAAACAGCCAATACTCTGCTGCCTACCCCTATCTCAGGTACCTGGCCCTACTCTATTATTTCAGCACAATATGAGAGAAAAGGTATGCAATAGAGAGAAAACCTAGCTAGGAGGGAGCAGAGCTTCAATAATTGGCTCCTTTCATGGAATACGTTAATGCTAGAGAGCAGAGCTAAGAGTGCGTGCCGTAACAATTACTACCACAAGATTGAGAGACGATACCCTCAGCGCTACTAATATATTTGAGTAAGTATGTGGTCACATCCAATTCGGTGGCTCTTTAAAAGCACAATCTGCTTTTTATGCAAATTCTATTCTGTTATTGAGTAAGACAAATTGAAATGATTTATCCAAAACGATAGGACAATGAAAGCAATTTTCTAGATGTTTCAAACATTTTGATACTTAGAATTAACTTACGCTAATGTTCGCAGATTACTCACTGCTATTTTTCTCGTCCACTAGGAGCCTACTCATCAGGGATCTGTAAAACAAACAAGCAGAGTTGAGTATGGTGAATTTTCATTTTCAGAAGAGACAGTAAATGCCAGGGCTGATCTTTGAAATGCTCTCAGACTCTCCCCCCCAAAAAAAACACTCTCTGATTGTTCTAGACAGTGATACCATGGGGAATCCAAGGCTACTTGCTGCCACTTTGGTTGTTCATCAGCAGTCTTTTTGTGGAGGTCATTGAGGATATTCTGGAAAAACAATCTCAGACTTAACTGCCAACTAGTTTGATTTTGCGAGCATCCAAAAGGAACAAAGACTGAGAATTTGAAATGGATTGTCAAATAGAGAGCCCACTTGGTCCAGTGTTTCTGATGTCTTGCAGGCCTTACTTTTTAAGTTTTTCGTCATTGAGATCTTTTACCAAGGACAAGAAGCAGGGAGTCCGCAGCTATGGCAGTCAAACATGAGTAAAAGACTCCAATTTACATGAGATTCTTTATTTAATACACTTGAGCAATTGCTAGTTCCCCTTATGTCTATCGCCTTGGTGGACGTGTAGGGGATTCTGTCATTCCATTAACTGGGGCTATTGTCCACCTAGATCATTATTATCCAGACCTATTCGTAGCCATTTCTTTTAGAGAAGATACCAATATATAACCACGAGGGTTTGAAGTATACACGGTGGCTGTTTGTTTGATGAAAGAGTATATCATCTTGACGATGCCACTATATCTCACTTTGAGGATAGGCAAACCAACTGATTGGTGATATAATAGCGTTCTTGCCAAGCCCCACAACTATTAGGATACCAATAACGCAAAGGTAGGCATCCAACAACAACTGAGGTCTCTATGGCTTAGTCGGTTTGTGGATGCAGCGTAATCGCTCTGTCAACCTTTTCAAGATTGAGAAATGGTTCTCTTATTGGGTTGCGATCAGGCGGGTTTGGCGGGTTTACGTTAAAATTCAGCACAGTTCTTTAAAGCTGCGCGGTCTGTTTGCTCATCTTTTTGCTTTTTCTGGGACCCTTAGTATATCATGTGGTTTGAGGTTTCTGGTGCAGTAGAATCGGCAGTACCTAGGTACTGTACAGTGAATTCTTCTGATGGTCATTATAAATTCCTCGAAGAAATTTGGTACTCTAATTGTTATGAAGTTACAAGGCATCTTTACATACAAACATACATATGTCAAATAGCAAGCTAACTCGGCCTAGCCTTATGTAATAATCACCTAGACTATCTAGGTATTCTACAACATAGGTAGGTAGCTTCGCTAGAACCCGTGCCAAGAAAATATCCACTCACCATAAAATCAAAGCTGCCCCGCCGAAAATCATCACGACTGCATAACAAGAGCACCAAACATGTCTGCCTTCAGCTTCTCTTTCGGTGGCGATGACATAGAAGAAGACAATTCTGTGCCAGCGCCAGAGCCGCCTTTCCCTTCATCCAACCATGCCGCCGAAACGGGATCTCTACGCCGGGTTTCCAATTCCGCATTTCCAGTCAGTGGTCAGCCATTGCTACAGCCTCAGAAACATGATCTAGTGACCATGTTGAACGCACTTCCCTCGAAAATTGCGTATGGGACCCTCAATATCAAACTAGATGATGGCCAAGAAATCTTACTGCCAAGGAGAGAGCTTTGGGATGTGCGAGTGCAAGTGATGGCCGAAGACGACGACGAGAGTCTGGGTAACCTTGGGAAGGATGATGTAAGGACTGGAGTCTATGAAGGGGGGTTCAAGAGCTGGGAAAGTTCCGTGGATGTGGTCAAGGAGATGTACAAGAGAAGAGACCAGATCCTTTCTGTTCAAAGGATGTTTCTTGAGGTACGGCAACCCACCTCGGAATGTTCTTGGTCACTGCTGATATCCTTAGCTCGGATGTGGAACTGCCCTTCCGTCGCTTGCCGTTTTCCAGTGGCTTCTCCAAAGTTCACATCTTTCTTCTGCTGGAAGACTTGAGCTGGGTCTTGCCGATTACAACCCAACAGTGCTCCAGCTAGTCACACTGCCAAACCTGTTATTGTCATGGGCGTATGTGACACGAACTGGACTTTGGGAGACTGAGGGTGAGATCGAAATTGGTCCGGAAGTCGTGGAACAGTTCCTTGCGTCGCTCAAAACCCACGGTGTAGCGTTATCCTTTTTCTCCGGTGCATGGAGTCCCGAATTTGTGGCCTTGGTAGACCAGAGTACCCTACCACGACCGTCCAGGCTTACTATTATTGGTGCCGAAACTATATACTCTCCTGCTGCTTTGTTGTCCTTTGGAGACACTCTTATGAGTTTGTTGGAATTTCCAGGATTGGAAGAAAGAATGTCATTCATTGCAGCCAAAAAAGTATATTTTGGCGTTGGCGGTTCGATGGAAGATTTCTGTGATCTTGTCCGAGGGAAAGGTGGCATAGTGACCCAAATCAGGGAAGAATGTGATGGGGTTCGACGAGCTGTTGTTGAAGTAACAAAGCCATGAAAATCCAACCAGATGAAGTACGTGAACTGAGGGATACACCTGAAGCAGACATGCTTCTTGTGGACGATATCTTGGGTCGGAAGTCGGCAACCCGTTTCATGCAATTGCATATTATTGTCGGATATACATCCTTTAGGAATCTACATTTTCGCGAAAAGGCAAGCGATAAGAATATCTGGTTCGACCCCTCTTTCTATCCATCCACACCTGCCAACACCATCCTGGCCCATGGCCGCCCTATTATGTTGTGGGATAGTAACCCCGCACAAACCTTCTGTCGATCGTGCTACTATGTAATATCTCTCTCTCTGGTGCAGTGAACTTTCAATTCGAAATGCCACTTACTACGCCAATAAATGGCTCGTTATTCCTGTAGTCACCATTGAATCACAAACACAAACACGAAGATAGAAAGGTTGCACGGAACGCATGTGAATTGAATACATTGTGGTCCAAGTAATACGTGAGCTGACCCTTCCATTACGGGTATGTTTTTCATATATGGCCTGTCCCCTCGCTCATCTTTTGCTATCGCTTCTCAGAAAAATTGTGCGCTGATAGAAAATCACATTACCAGGCCCAGAAAATTCAACAGCTCACCCACCTCACTAAAGATCAATCGGAGCAAGAATGTCGAATTCAATAGAAGGGTATGACCCAAGATGGCTTCAGGTACGCTTACTTCACTCGCTTCTCCTTTCCTCATACCATACTAATCTTCTCAAATCACAGTTCGAAGAAAAGTTCGGAGCACGCCCTCTCTTTCAAGGCTCTCCTGAAGACATCTTGACTCAATTCAAAGGATTAGTTTCCTTGATAACGAGCCAATCTCCACCACCTGACCCGTCAGTCATTACCGATGACACTAGTGCCAATGGAGTTCCCGTTCGCATCTATAAGCCAGCTCATGCTATTGAGACTGGTAGTACACTACCAATTGGAGTTTATTTTCATGGAGGAGGCTGGATGGTCGGCGATCTTGATTGTGAGTCGAGCTTTATTCAATAAGTCTCGTGAAGCCTCCACTCTAGGTTTTCTCAATATACGCGTACGAGTTCTTTCTATCATGAAGCATTACACAGGGAAGTACAGCAACCCCAGATGATCAGAGAAAAAGCAAAAATTCCTTTGTTATTCTACCATTTTTGGTTTATTGTGGTGCTCCAGCTTGAACATCCAGGTTGTATACTTTTATTCTCCTAGAATGATCGAGCAATCGCTCGATTGTTCGAACTTTTATATAAACCATGAATTATTCTGATAGTAGGGATAATAAGTGTTATTCTGTGCTGCTTCTTCAGAGCTATTCTGAGATAGGAATCAGAACACAAGGTTTCGCAATTACCTAACCACCTTCTGCACATGTTCCCACGTCTAGGAAGCACATTTACAATCTTCCAAGTTATTGCTATCACCTTTAATTAGAGAATTACGGTCTAGTTATTCGACTCAATACATATGGTTGTTTTGAAGTCATGACATCCATTAAGTTATCATTCAATTCTCACTGTCTTCAATCATAGGCTGCTCTTACAAAACACTACCTAACAACTGTTTAGCTGAGGATCCTTGGTGCCGCTACATTACCACAAGCACCCCGTGCATAATAGTCTCAGTCGACTATAGATTAACCCCAGAATATCAAATGCCAACCCAGCTCGAAGATTGCCTCGCAGCATTCCACTGGGTTCGTCTCCTACCCTCCAGATCCTTCAGGAAAATACTAACCATATATCACCAGGTCTACAACAACGCAGAGGACATAGGAGGCTCCAAGGAGAAAATCTTCACCATCGGCGCCTCAGCAGGAGGAGCCCTCTCCCTCCTCGTCGCAGACCAGCTCATAAAATCCAAACTCAAGTCGTACATCTGCGGCATCATCGCCATCGTCCCAGTAACAACCCATCCCTCCAACGTACCCGCACAACTCAAATCCCACTACAACGCCTACATCAGCAACGGTTCGGGAGTCCCAGTCATCGACGCAGCCGTGATGGAAACATTCTTCCAAGCCGCAAATGCACAGCCGAACGACGAAAAATGCTTCGTCACTTTGAGTAAAGATTTGGGAGACTTCCCGCCAGTTTACATCGCTACTTGTGGGAAAGATCCGTTGCGGGATGATGGAGTGGTGTTGGAGATGATGCTGGGTGAGAAGGGAGTCAAGGTTGTGAGGGATCATTATGAGGGCTTTCCGCATTATTTCTGGTTCTTTCCTGGGGTTGAGGGGAAGGAGGTAGTCCTTGATAATGTGGCCAAGGGGATTAGAACGTTGTTGGGATATTGAATGTTTGCCTCTGATATTGGTTTTTCCTTTTCCTTTTCGCGCTTCTTTTGCGTGGTCTCGCTTGACTTGAGTAGCAATTGAGAACGTCTATCTTGTTTTGTTTTCAGTGGTAATTAAGAACGAGGCATTTCCAAATATCCAAATGAAGGGAATTTTTAGCTCACTTGGTAATTACTGGTCATTGCTGTCCTGTTTGCGGTTGTTAGCTTATCCACAAGTCACTGCAACGCCCAACCTATCTAGAAACTCATCTTAAATTCCTGCTTTCAATCACTCAATTATGTCAAATTAGACAAGGTCAGAGGAAACAGTGCAATGTCAATTACTGTATTATTATGCATTCACGGGCCCAATCATAACTTTTGCATGTATTTGAATCCCTGGGTATATATTTTACAAACTCAAAGACCACTTTCATGCAGCAGCTTTCTTGCCACCTCCTTTCTTCCACGCAGTAGCTCTTTTAGCTCCCCGATTCGTTGGCTTTCCTTTTTTACCCCCTTTAGCGCCCTTACCTCCCATCTTCAAGTCCTTAGGCTTGCCATTTTTTGCACTGGCTCTGTAGCCCTCGAATACAATGCTTTCCGGAGTCTTTGCGATGCCTGCGATTGATTTGACACCATCGCCTCGCTTGCCCATGACAATATCATTCGCACCCGTGACTTTTCCTTTCTTAAATTGGGCAGCCCCTGCTCTACCCAACAGTTTCCCGGCACGCCCCTTAAGAGTAGATTCCTCCGTTGGCATCTTGGGGTTGTAAATTTGACTCTTGGATTGGGGAGCCGCAATTTTGGCGCGTGAGGCCATAGCAGTTTTACGGACAGCTTTGGCGCGAACGACTCGTAGAACTCGAGGGAGCATTGGTGGATACTTTTTCTCGTGGAAAAGAAGGGCGGCCTCCACTGAATTGACGTCCTGACGGTCACAGTTAACTTCCGTACAATATGATGAATGGATAACAAAATCTTACCACGAATTGAACATAAGCGAATCCTTTTCCAACGCGAGTCTTCTCATCCCGCACAACCCGTACACTTTCTACAGTTCCAGCTTTACCGAATTGACGCCACAACCCTTCCTCTACATCAGATGGAATTTTCGACCGTTTTCTTTCATTTTCACCACCCTGATCGACAAGACTTTCATCGTCCACAAAACCGAGGTTGCCAACGAAGACACATCGGCGATGATCTGTCTTTGCAGGATGAGCTACTCCATCAACACGAAGATGTCTATCCAACACCATGCTTCCATTGAGTCGCTTGACGGCCTCTCTTGCAGCGTAGGCTGTCGAGTACACAACATAGGCATTTGTGCTTTTTGTTGTAGCTACCATGAGGTCCTTTTTGACAAATGCTGCTTTTTTCGGCAAGGCACCTCCGGCATATGCAGTAGAACGGAAACGGAGTGACTCGACCTTATGAGCAGGTTTGCCTTCTGGTGGATCTGGTAGGGACTCGAGGAATGAGCCCATATGTGTAAGCAGCGTTTTCTTTGCGGATTTGGAGGAGATTGCATCTGTTGAGACGTTGGCCAGGAAAACAGTTCGTGAAGCCTTTTCAAGCTCGACTGCCTCCTTATTTGGCGCCAGTGATTCGTGCGTGGGGACGCCCGAAGATGGTAATCGCCCTGGTGTCGTCACGTCTTCATCTGAGCCCTCGCCATCATCTTCCGCTTCAGATACATCTTCGTTTTCGCTTCCATTATCAGAGGCATCTTCCATTTCTTCGTCATCTTCGGCGTCTGACGCTTCCGTGTCCTCCTTCCCTGCTAACCTTTGGCGCTTTAATCTTCTCTCAGCCTGCCGCTCCTCTTCCTCCTTCTCCTCTTCTCTAGCCAATTTCAGCATATATTTCCCCTCCAAGTCTTCCTCTTCTCGAGCTCTCTTCCGCTTCTTTGCTGGCTTTTGAGTTGCGGCTTCTATGACTTTCTCCAGGTCACTCTCATCCGACTCTTCCTCTTCTCCTGAAAGCTCGACATCCTCCAACTCTCCATCAACGCTACTCAAGTCTTCTTCATCACCGCTGGGTTCCTCCTCAGATTCATCATCGCTCACGGGCGCTGCCTGCTTCCGTGGAGGGGGAGGTTCTTGGTATCGCGCCTTAGGGGGCGCTTTCACAGGACCGGCCTGCACGATTGAGAGCATTAGCATCATCGTCTCGAAGGACTCGCGCATATTTCCTTACACTAGATGCAAATAATAGGTCCAAAGAGGGGTCGATGGCCTTCTTATCTACCACAATTGGATTTTTGCTGACATCATGGACCTTGTCGCTGATTATATCCTTCTCCTCGATGCTTTTGCGACTTCGTTTGCCCATATTGTCGTTGTTGTTTGTATATTGCAGGTGTTCGGTTGAAGCTTTGGCTCCTGGAATTTTTTCGCGATAACGCAAGGGAAAAGATCCCAAGCCTAATCGCCGCACGGACCTTGGCCGATCCAAACACGCCAAACTACCTACTCGTATACTTAGGGCTCACAACCTTAGTACAGGGAACTGTTAATGAACGCATTTAATAGTGTTGGAGATACCATAGATAGCTCTGCATAATCTTTACTCTATTCTTATCTATCAATCAGGTTCCTGGATACCGAGGTACATATGACAGGGTTTACTTTAGGTACTTTAGGGTCTTGCGTGCAGGCTTAGAGTAATCCAGTAGCCAATCCAACTGAATCGGGTGACGGGTTTCTGTTTCTGCCAGGCCGCGACTGTTTAGGGAAGTGCGATGGGGTTCATCGAGACAGCTCCCATTTCTACTCCGTAACCACCTACCACCCCATCAAGGCCCAACACACGGCTTTCTTCCACGATTTACTGGGGCTCCCAAATCGCCATTTGTTCGCATCCATTCATACGTGTTGCACATCTTTCAAAATTGTCACAGTCACTCTCCCACCGTTTGTGCCTTCAACTTGGGATCCTCGCGCACATCGTCCTCCCACACCAAACCCAGGACGCAACTCCACACGAGGTTATGTAAACACCACCGTGGAAACAGGCAAGACTGGGTTGGAACAACATCAAGCGCATTATGAGCGTCACTATGGATCAGGGCGCTGATGCTTTGCTGCAAGCTGCCCATGCAGCAGCTTCCCTGGAAGACGAGCTGAGCATCGTGGACGAAGATGGATCCAGCAGTTTGAGCGAAATTGAGGACAAAGATGCCGATCAAGACGACGACGGCGAGGGTTCAGATGAGCTGAGCAACATGTCCGAGGAGGAGAATGATTCGGAAGCAGAAACAGAACGTATCGAGGAATCCCCACACAAATTCCGGGCGCAGAAAGACGTGGTTCTGAGCTCTCGCAATGACGACCACGGGTACGAACGAACCCCGAGCAAGCTTCACAAGCATTTCACGGCAGATGACGACGACGACGACGAACCATTGTCTGACGCTGATGTCTCCATGGGCGAGTCCCCTGAATCACCAAAGAGTTCTGCGCACGAAGATGCTGAGCCCGGACACACAACTGGGCCGACTTCCTTGGAAGACTCGTCGACCGAGAATAAGACCTCATACTCTACAGTGGAGTCCGACACTCGGAAACGGAAAAGGTCTATAATGGCGGGTAGCGGACTCGAAGAAGAGATTGGGGAACCTGTGCGCAAGCGTACAGGCTCTATCATGACACCTGGGGATGACTATGCGATTGAAGAAGACGTCCCACAAGAAGAAGACCCGGACGCACTAAATCCCACAAACGGAAATATATCTGGGGACGATGGCGGGGTAACCCACGAAGAAGAGGTGGTCGAAGAGGCCGAGGAGCACACAGCAGTAGACGAAGAAGCTGTGGAAACAGTCGACGTACCTATTTCTCCAAGGAAAAGAGGCCGGAAAAAGAAGAAGAGCACTGAGAACGGGGTGAACAATCATGTGGAGGACTTGGGACATCTGCCGGACCCAGAGGCAACTACGAATGGCGAAGACGCTCGGCAGGCAGATGAGGACAACGCCGATAATGAAGGGGACGACGAAGCCGAGGCAGCTCAGAGAAATGAGGAAGAGCGTAAGTTCTGTCATTCTAACTATGAGGCGCAACTAACGAAAGCAGTCGAAAAGAAGCGCATCGCGCTCGATCAGTTGACTTCAATAGAGCGTCAGTTCTCCACTTTTAGAGACAGGTAAGGATTTCCGGTGTAAACAAAGCTTCAAATGCTAACTTTACGTTAGACTGCATGAAGAACGACTCGAGCAATTGAATCGCGAAGATGCAATGCTTCGTCAAGACCCTCCAACGCATCCAGAATATTTAGCGATGATGCGCTGTGTTGACGCCCGACGAGACGAGAGGATCCGAATTGCAAATACTTTGCGAGATTATCAAATAGAGTCCCTGAAACGATCTGCCGTCTCACACAGGAGTCAAATCCTCTCACAATACCAGCAGGAGGTTCGAGAAATTCGAGAAAAGAAGCAGGAACTACTTGGAAAGCAGTGGTATGAGATACAGCATGACAGAAGGAACCATGTAGGAAGCATTCCAGATTATACCCTGAAGTTTCCTACACGCAGGTCGCAGCAAGTCATGAACCAAGTAGCATACAGCAACGAGGTTTCTCTCCTATCTGGGATTGCCAAATATGTCGGATTCCCTGCAGCTCCAATGATGGCACCAGCAACCATGAGCGAACTCGAAGAGGATCTTGAGAAAATGGGGGTAAGTTTGTGCGCTCCTAGACTCGGGCTATGGTTACTGACCTGAGAATAGCGCACGCGACACGCCCAGCAAGTTCACCAAGGCGGAATTCCTCTCCAAGAGTTGGCTGCCCTACGTACAGCAGGCTCAACCTCACGTTTTAAGCCTGCCGAAGAACAATTCATCGAACAGACGCCTTGGGCTAACCCACAACATCCCTCCCACGCCCATCTACTTCAAAGGCAAACTTCAGCCCAACAGGTGCCCCGAACAACAAGCCCCTTTTCATCTCAGCCTTCAAGTGCCCCCAGGAGGCACTCGCACCAGCAAGGAGCAGGCGTTCCAATCTCTGGTACTTTTTCAAGCTCAAATTCATCGTTACTCCAACATTCGAAAAGCCTTGCTATGTCTGGCGGTCGAATATCACCTCACAATCCTTTTAACTCTAACCATTCTCATACCATTGTTCCATCACCGCTGGGAAGCCGACAAGCATCACCACAGCTACCACATTTAAGTCGAGCGCCCCAAGCCGTGCCTAGCAAGGCTCAGCAGGACGGACCCAAAAGCAACGGTATACAACATTCCCCAACAAATGGGTTAACGGAAATACCTCGTGACTTTCCACCGGAAGTTAGGCGCGAGCAAGCGGCGGCCATCATGGGCCGTATTTAATTGGAATTTTATATGAATATCACGATGAACATATGGTGAAGGCGTTATTGTTTTAGTTCAATGAAGGCATATCGGAGTATCGGGGCTGGCGAAATACGGGACAGAATTAGAAAGACACAACTCAAATGGTCGAATTATCACGGGAAGCGATTGCATCGCATTTAAGCGTGTACTCATAATGTAAATATACAATTTACAATGTTGGATTAGTGTAGAGCGATCATGGTAGTGCATGCTGCCCTTCCGGCAGTTCTCAAAAAGACAAGTTCTATATTAAGATTTGGTTTCGTTGAAGGGGTGTTTTTGATTTTTGAGGTTTGGCCGTGTAATCGAGACGACTCTTGGTATGTAGGAGTTTGAGGAAGTAAAGATTACTGTATACCAGCATGAATCTCCCAGAACTCCTGTAATGCGCCAACATATTTAAAACTGTGACAAAATGCATAATGTACCCATCCCCGAACCTGAAATTTTCCCATTGCTATTGTAGATCGATTCCTTCTATTTTACGTCTGGGCCGGCCTGTGGCGCTGGAGGAACCTTCACATCTTCAAATTCGTCCTGGGATACTGCTCGGATGGTAAACGTGTCTGCGAGAAAATATAAGCCACTACTCGCTTTTTTATATACCATAATTGACTCACAAACTCCCAGGCAAAATCCCATTAACCCAAGTCCAGTGAGAGTATTTTTGATGAGGTATGGTCGCCGAGCCCGGATGAGGGCGGCGGATTGTTTGTAATGGGTATCGTAATACGATGATTTCGGTACACTGTCTCGCAGATCAGACGGTGATCTATAGTAAACAGATTGACCTAGTTCTGGGACTTACATGGCCATGTTGACTGTTCTGGTTGTGTTGTGGTGGAGAGGTTGCGACTCTTGGCTTGATATTGCGTACAGTACAGTGCATACCCTCGCCGTAGGTAGGGTGCCTTGCAGTGCAGGCTTCAATGGCGGCAGCTGCACTAAAAGTCCGATTGCGTCCTGGCAAGGTCGGTCGGCGCGGGTTCACAAGGCATCAAATCCAATCAAGCGCGTCTCCCAATCCATCAACACTTCAATTCCGACTTCACTCTCTGCCATCGCCATTGCCATCGCCATCGCGCATCCAGAATGCGCGGCCAGCTCTGGTCTTTACTTCCGAATTCTCGGCGACCCGTTCTTGACTATACCTGTATCAATTCTTCGTAGAGCTCCATTCCGAGCTATAGCTACAGCTACAGCTACCGTACCCGCACGACCATACCGACCATATCAAGTCCGCCATGGATACTCCTGCGCTCTCAGTTGAGCAGCAGATTCGCCTGCTGGAGGATGCACGCAAGATGGTACTGGGTGACCCTACCTTTTACCAACAAGTTCTGCAGGGCATTCTTCCTTTAATAAATCCTGCTGGTCGAGATGAGCCAGTTAGACCGGAATCTGCAAAGATAGACCTGCGACGATGGGGGGCCGATTTTCTTGCAGAAACCTTCGCCAGCCCTGCGGTTCCTGCACACCAAAAGGAGTCCCTGTGCTTGACGGTGCTAGAGGTCCTCAAATCTATCATTGAAAATCCCAACGAAGATGGCGCTGTGGTGAAAAGTATTGTGCAGACTGCCGCCAGCATATACCCCCTCGTTGTCAGATGGATGTACGTTGAACCCCGTGGCCTCTTTACCTAATTTCTTCTGGAGCCTTGTCATTTTGAAGGTACAGGCTGTATTTGCACATTAGTCTGGTTGATTCTGGCTTCTGTATTTTGATACTCTGGATCTTGAGTGAGACACGCCTTCTTTGTTTATAGTCTAACCTTGGTGTAATAGTATCAATAACTCATATGACGGGCCAACATGGGAGCGGATGCAAGCGATCAAGTCAAGAATATTACGAATATGGGACACTGCTCCTACGGGTATACGAATAAGCTGCATCAAGTTTGCGCAACGAGTGGTGATGGCTCAGACTGTAGGCCCAGAGGCTGATCCACGGGTATGAAGGACTTCTTTGGTTTGTAAAATCCGTAAAACTGATTCTGATTTTCGTAGCGAGGTGACCCTATGGAAGTATCCCTCGGGATGATTCCTCCAACTCACCAGGTTCTTCATCTGCGGAATCTCGAAGCAGAAGCTACTGGTTTATTGGATAGAATGCTGGAGGTTTTCCAACAACCGACTAGGTGGGGTTGCCTTTTCCTTTCTTTGAGTACACCAGCTAACACCCAACAGTGATGCCGTCTTAGTTGATGCGACTTTGAACACCCTATCTATTCTCATCCGGAGTCGCCCTCAGTGCGCTAATCGAATTCTGAATGTGATTTTGAACTTCAACCCTCTCAAACAGGCCAACTCACCAATGACCCCCAAACTCCGTGTTATGGTAAAGTCAATGGAAAAGACCACTAGAATGTTGCTTTTGCACGTCAACAAACGGTTCGTCTCATGAAAAGTATAAAGACTGCCATATGATATACTGATTTATTTAGTGATCCGCACAATCCCCTAGCTCCCAGAATACAACAATACGTTGAGAGAATGATGCGGTCTCGAAATGAGATATTTGATGAGGCGAACCGCAAACGTGGTCCTCCGGAGCCTATCAATGGACTAGATGCAACTAAAAGACAGAAGCTAGTTGCTCAAGTACCGATTCCTCAACCAAAATTCCACGTACCACCTTTGGCTCCAGGCCCTCACAGCATAGCCGAACTTTTTACAGTCACCACCGATGAGGGCCTCAAGATGTTCGATGTTTCTCAACTTTCTGAAGATATAGTCGTCAAAATTGGAATCACCATTTTACAAAAAATTAATGCCGATACTCTCAACCAGGCCGTAGCAGGCGTCCGGATGAGATACGATTCCATGAAAGCTGCTCAAGTGGAGCAGTTGAATCCAAATACCGCACCATTAGGAATAGAGGCTGAAGACGATGATGATGACTATGAACCAGACTTCTATCCGACAGAAGACAATGAACAAATTCTTAACAAACTAGATAGTGCACCTCCTGAGGTTGAGATGATGGCGAAAGCCCCTGACATGGCTCCTGGCAATTTCATTCTTCCACCGCCGCCAACAATGACGTCCGACGAAGTTGCTCAAATCGGTCAGGGCACGGTATCTCGTGTTTTTGGCGTCATGCAAACGTTGGAAGAGCCAGGGAAAAAATCCAAAGCCGGGCTGAATCGACTTGCTGCTAGTGCTTGTGACCGTGATGATTGGATCACAATCATCACACGGCTGGCAACGCGATCCGTCGCAGGCCTTGAAGAGTCTGACTCTGTTAAACCCGAGGCTGATCACACTACCTTTTCACTCAGCAACAAAATACGCGAGTCGCTCTATATGTACGTCTTGGAGGATTTCAGAAAAAGAATCGACATAGCAGTAGCTTGGCTTTGTGAGGAATGGTACAATGACCAAGTCCAGATGAAGCTTGGCGAACAGAATGTCATGCATTACGAGAAATGGGTTCTGAAGGTCCTCGATGGGATTTTGCCTTATTTGGATGCTCGAGATAAGGTGTTGACTAGATTTCTCAGCGAGATTCCAGGTCTAAGTCTTGAGATACTTGCAAGAGTCAAAGCTATCTGTCGTGATCCTGCCATGGTCAGCTTGGCTTTGACGAGTCTCCTTTATTTGGTCATGATGAGACCGCCTGTTCGTGAAATTGCGTTGGATGCGGTGGAGGACATTTGGAATACTTGTAAGTTTTTGTTAAGCTTTTGGTGGAATTTCTCGATACTAACGATTTTCCAGATGAGGACGCAAAACCAATAGCTGCGAAATACCTCACCAAATGGCGTCCTGGATTTGCAGAAAGATTAAAGGGGGCGGAGGGCGAGGAGGAGAAGAAGTCGGAGGTCGTGGCAGTTGCGGCCACGTAAAATGTACATGTATTTCTATTGCTTGCCACGTACTCGAGTACAAGCTGAGCATCATTTGGGCGGCGTTATGGAACTATACCAATTGGCGGCGTAGCAGCGTCGGTGGGAGGAACCAAAAATTTTCAGACCGGGGGACGATGGTTGCGTGTAAAGGTGTAAAATACGGAAGGGGATTTCCCTCATCATTGATGACTAGTAGTAATACCCAGACAGACATTTCAGTCAAAGAGATACCTTTCTGGCAACCACTTTGCTCCTTTTGTTGAAAAGTTATTGGGTGATGTTTTCATGTTGTGATGGCCCAGTCTAGGATCATACTCGAATACCTCAGTAATCATAGCATATTGGTGCCAGGCAAAATGCCTGTTCACAGCGTAAAGTCATTACTTGAACCAACCATTGTTTTTCTTTTTATTGCGGAGAAACTATATACTGGAGCTCGCGTCTGAGCCAACGAAACTGCTGCCAGGCGGGAAATTGTGCCATAACATGACAGTAATGGCATTAGGATTCGTCCATGAGAGTACAGTATGCACATATACTGGTGCATACAATTGTAAGAGACCTGTCTATGACATACAGTACCCTGGATATACCAAGGTTAGAATAATATTGTCCTAAAAGCCTCGTACAGCTCAAATAGTCATACAAGCGATCTAGAATAACCAAAGTCAATAGATCTTTATTAATACAGGTAATCTGGGACAATTGAGTTGCTTATATAAATAATTCTAGCACAATCAATCTTAAGCTGCGTCCAGACTCTAGAGTACAGAATCTGGACAGCTCGGGCTCCTCCCCTGTATACGACTTGTTATAGGCAGGGTATAACCCCACAATATAATTCGATAAGCCAATTGGATTGTCCGGTCCATGTGGAGGTATATCAGAACGTGACAAGAAGAGGGGGAGACCCGAGCTGTCCAGACCCTTTAATGGACAGGCCTCTTGCGGAGAGTTGACGTTGACTTGTGATGGATTGGCAATGGGCAATGGGCAATGATGCGCGGGGGAAAGGGCAGATCCTCATCTTACCCTGGGTGCTGCTCAGTGGATTAGGGTTCGAGGGTTGGCTATTTTCTGATACTTGGAGGGATCTTGCATGCATGTGGCAGCGCGCCAACTCGCAACTCCCGGAGGCACCAGGAGGCAAACCTAAGGACTCCTGCTCCTGTTCTGTACAGTAGCGCTCAGATGTGTTTCATGAGGAAGCCAGCTTTCTTGATTACTATATCAGGTGTGGCCTAGTGGACGAGAGTCATGGACGTGGTAGCACTGTAGCACCGTAGCACTGCATTCATACTGCCCAGCCCCAGCTGCTCTGTATGTGAAATGTATGAATCCGCAGCGCCTTGATCGTAGACGGAGGTTTGCGGTTCATGGGGTGCATTTGATATGGCACAGGGGTCTGGCTAATCAGAGGCGGAAGCTGGCCTTGGTCAGGAGGAGCTGCAGGTCAGAGGTGGAGGTGTGTTGACGTTGCTAGGTAGACAAGTGCAGGGTTCTGGTAAACCTCCTAACCTTAGCCGATTCTTCTCCCAACATCTCAATAATAACCTCGCCAACCTTTCCAAACAAACCACCATCACCATCACCTTATTTAGGGACACTCTGACACACTCATTCCTTATTTTGCTTCGATGCGTGACATTCTTTAACTACCGGCACCTCCACCTCCCTCCACTGATTTGCTTCTGCTGCTGAGTTCTTTGTGCCAGCCTTTGCCTTCTGCAGCTTACCGTACAGATCGGTCAGAATCGCATTGCCAGAGAGAGTTGTGAAAATACGGGTCGGCCAGACACGCGCGATGCGCAATACGGAGCGTGCGAGAAACCTATTCAGTCCCAGGACAATCCTATAAATCGCATATTTACGAAGACAGAGGTCCTGTTGGTACGTCAACACTGCTGCTGCTGTTGTTATCGCGTTCATTGCATTGCGTTGCGTTGCTTTCCCGCGGCCCAATTACCTCATACCTCACCTTGCGAACCGATCATGGATTTCCTGCGAACCCGCTCCCGCAAGACCCTGAAGAAGCCCAAAAGTCCAAAATCCCCGGACTCCACCTCTAGTCTGCGCAGCGTTGCGGAAGACATGGCAGCTAATAGCTCACCCATAGAGTTCCACGACGATTCTTCTAGAAGCAGCGAGGACGCCCAGCTGCCACCCTATGAACCTACAGAATCGCTCTCTCCAGTGTCGAAGAACGCCATGAATGCTCTGAAGATCACTTCAAGCCCAACCCAAGACCACAAGAACAGTCCGCGGAACAGTATAAGAAACTCCCCTCATACGACAATTCGGTCCGTGACCGCCGATGCCGTGCCTCTAGCTTCTATCTCCAACGAAAGCGATCGAACGACGCCCACCAAAAGCGAGAAAAATAACATGCCTCACGCCACAAAACCTCCTGCCATATCCACCACCCACTCAAGCCCTCCTCTGTCATGGCAAAACTCAAATGCGATGCCAGTAGGGAACGGCGTAGTCCGCTCTATTTCGTCCGAATTTACCCTCACAAGAAAGTACTCCAACAACAACCTACACCTAAACGAAGAGAATGCTGCTCCCAATGGCAATGCATTAGCACCTGGGCCACAGGCACCGATGCAACAATGGAGCTCTGCGGTTGGTCGAGCGAATTTGGGCAAATCTGGAAGAGTTATTGATAGACTGATGAGCGAAAATGATATGCTTAAGCGGGATCTTAATATCGAACGCCTAAACACGGAAGAATCAAAACAAGCCCTTAGAATGGCCGAAGCCAAGATGGAGCAGATGGCACAAGAATTTGAGAGCCGCCTCCACGAGGCATCGGTCCAGAAGACCCTACTCAAGCGAAAAGAGAGACAGGTTGAGGACATGAAGGGTCTGATCGACGTGGAAAAACGGAAGACTGAAGCTGCCTTGAGCACCGAGCGTACATGGAAGGAGGAGCTTGAAAAGACACAGAAAGAAGCCAGGATAAGGGTAGAGGAAGCTGAGAATTACGCTGGATTGATGGAGGGCAGAGTCTCGGCCATGTCAAGTCATTGGAAGGATCAGGGTGCATTACTTCAGAAGTCAGTCCGGGGGTTGGAGACTGAAATTAAAACCCTGTGTGAGGAACGAAGGAACGACGATCAGAAGATCAAAACTTTGAACGGGATTTGCGACCAACAGAGGACTGAATTGATACGCCTCAACGAAGAAAAGAATAGGATCTTCGACTTGTTCGATGCTTATAAGAAGGCTCAAGAGGATGGCTTAGTCGACATCAAGAAACACGCCAAAGATCAGGCAAAGTTGAACGAGTCACTTATCGACGAATCGAAAAAGACCCTCGGGGAGTTGAAGTGGGCACTGGCGGTAAAGAAGAATGTCAAAGATGCCCAGTAAAGCTCTTCCTCTCTCGCAAATCATTTGCAATAACTCGGGATCTTTGGCGTTCAGAGGGGGCATGTCATATATTGTACAGCATATTAACGGGGGACATGACGATCCTTCTTTTCCTTTGTTGCCCTCACTCTCTTTCTGGGGGCAAGCATATAGGAGGGAGTGTTGATTTTACGACCAAAACGCATATTTTGTGTGGTTCCGGGGCTGCTTGGATAAGAAAAGATCCTCTAGAACTTTGGGCAGGAGATAGCTGCTCAATTGCTTGTTTTGTCCCTTCTTCTTTTCCTTGTGTATGCATTTGATGGGAATGGTGGGCATCTTATGCCCCAGGGAGTTATTGGGAGCATGGCAGCTCATTCTTCTTTTTCCTTCTATGTGGATTTCTTTTTTCTTTCGTGTTAGACCATCCTCTGGGCTTGTGTGGTTCTGGTATGGGTGCGGCGATTCCGAAGGGCCGGAGGCGATACAACAATCTCCATGTAGAAATATTCTTTTTCTAGGGATTTGGGAATATTGGAGTGAAATACATGGATACTCTCTTTTCTTCATTTGTCATTCTCTTTTTCCCCTTTCTTTCTTTCTTTCTTTCATTCTTGCATGTGGATGGATCGCATGACATGGGTTGTATTTACTTTCCTTTTTTTTACAGTTGTAATCTAGGGCTTCTTGTAATGACTTTATGAGCTGGCACTTACTACACTTGTTGTTTCTTTACTTTCCTTCTGTTGATAAATTCCTTTCTGTGGACTTTGATTTTCTTTGGGGTTGTGGTCAGCTCAACTCTTTTATCCCTTGCGTGGATTAGGGGATTAAGGGGAGGTTTCGGGGTGCGATTTTGTACTTGTAAGATGCTCCCTTCCTGAGTTTAGCTGTCCATATGGTCTGGATGGTTAGCACTTTGATAGAGAGAGAATTGAAAAGTTGTTAACCTGAAAGGGAATTTAGAGGGTGTGATGGGGAGAGATTGAGTTTCAAGGATTTTTGAGACTTACTATTCAGTAAGGAGTGAAATGATTATTTAGATGGAGATGGGCTTCTCATGGACCTTATGGAATTGAGGTGGAATTAGTAGTTCGGCAGGGCTGATATGGAAGGTGTGACTTGGTCACACGGCGAGTTCTTAATCGACGGCATATTGTCATATCGACATTGAGGTGAGATCTATTTGGTCAAGAAAGAGAGGCAAGAGGTATTTGGCGAGTTTTTCCCTTCCTATCACCTGTACATGTACTCACTATAATGCCCTTGAGAGTCCCTAGGTGTTTGTTGAGGAACATGTGCCAAGGCTCGAAGTTAGATCCGATCTAGCAGGATCTAGGTGCCGGAACCGTTTGTAGCTTGCTGTTTCGGCTAGGAATATCCTGGCATGTTGGCAGGGAGTTGTAGCGTTGAGCTAGAGAAGACTAGACTTGCGGCTACATCTTGAATGTTGGTATCCGATATCGTAGGGTCACATTGTGGGTACTGGGGTTGAGGACTTGACAAACTTCCAAGCAAACAGTCTAGACCCAAGAGCAAGGCGAAGTCTAGGTAATTGCAAGCAATCAATTAGAGCATACAAGAGGTGAGTTCCTGCCACTTTTGATGGACAAATAACTGCTGACTTTGGAAGCTGAGCTTGAAGCTTTGTTGAACCACCACTAGTGGCTATACTTGAGAAGCAGTGAAGGCTACGATCTACTCAACGTCAATTGATAGCTCTGGCTATTCAAGGCCCTCTCTCCTCCTATCAGCAGCCCCCAAGATCCCTGCTTGCGGAGGACGGAGCACCCTTTTCAACCACTCCATATATCATCTCACTTGAAGAGACAGAAAGGCACGCATGCATGTCGTTTGATTTTGATATACAAATCAAAAGTAGACAATCTTCTTTTTCAAGATCGATTCCTCCAAGGTGAGCATTAAACAGATTCTACAATTATACCTATTTTACAAGACCCGTTTGCAAGAGAAAGCAGGAGGACATCGATCTTGTTTTGAGAATCTTGTTCACGTGCTCGTTATACTAAACTGCCCTCCAGCTGCATGGGCAAGTGCGTTGCATGCTCTCACTGGGTCTTGATCTCCTGCTCCCTGCCCAAATCATAAGCTTATAGCGTGGCTAATCCGTTCGTGCAGCTCTGACGCCACCTGATATATAGCCAAGATCGATTTGGGAAGATTACATCTTCAAGCACAATTAAACCCAGAAGCACAATCAGACACACATCTGAAGGTGAATCCAACAAAGTGCCCATTTCCCTCGCCGCTATAACAATTTCAGGCCCCGATTCGACTCCTCGAGGCGTTGCAAAAGCTGATTGGGCGAGCCGGCTATATCCTCCCCCTCTGCCCCCTCCCCGGTTGCTCCGTCGCATCTGCACTTTTGCAAACAGCAACCACCGATCGACCTTTCCCCCACCTGCACCCGACGTCTCTTGTTCAAGACCGGTCACTCTCCCTTCGCAACCAAATACAGCAACCTCCAACCACGATCTGATTTGGCTTTGCATTGGCAATCACCATCAGCTAAATCATCCACCATGACGTCAAATGCAGGTCGTCAATCTTCCAGTGGCTCTGGCACACCAGCGCTCTCTGGCTCGACTGCGGGCCTCCGAATTCCCTCGAAGGAGGTATTCTTTGCTTCCGAATGGTACTTTCTTTCCGCTGGTAGAATTGACCTATGCGCGCGGTACAAGAAGCTCCTCCACGAGCATCTTAACATTGTAAGTGCAATTCTCCCTCCCCCTGGTTTTTTCACCTCTTGCGCACTGTATCCACGCTTTGGATCGATGCTCTCTGCTATCGGTGGGGACTGTGGCAGTGCCTGAATGCCTGCTAACTATTTGTCAGCCTGAGCAGCAAGTTCTTAAGTGCAAGTGGAATGATAATACGCACTGCTTTGAGATCACTTGTCATCTCGAGATCGCTGACATTGCCCGGCGCCTCTTCGTGCAAGCTATGGATGGTATCATTGTAGAGGAGCTTGCCATGAATGGCATCAATGAGCGTCAAAAGCGCAGAGGTGGCGCTAATGACAGCGACTCGGAATGCTCCTCGGATGAGGATGATGACTCCGATGTTACTTCTGATTTCGATGCCAACTATAATGGTGACATCATCTATGAAGCACTTCCTGTAAGTTATCCCTAATCTTATTTAGCAGAACTTTCCTGACAGCTGTACAGATTCGTAGTGACAAAATTGTACGTCTTGCTGTTCTCAAGCAAGAGCGCGCTTTAGGAAGTGGTGGCTCCGACCCCAATTCAGGCTATCCAGAAGTGATTGCTTCTGCCAAGCAAAAGTTTGTATGGTACAACAAAAATTCGGCTGACTTGGAATACATTCTACCTCCCCATGTTGTTGACCAACTCATCAAATTGACTGGATGCAAAGTTTTCGTTGATTTTGATACTTCAAAGGTCTACCTTGGTGGCGTTGACGAAGAGCAGATTCACCGGGCAGTCTCTAAATTAGACAATATCAGAAAATACTCGGTTAGTTCCACTGAATTCACTTTGCTTGACTTTCTCTCTAATGCAGTCGTAGCAACCACAACTTCCTCCAATCTACCATGCCTTCTATACTGAGTCGACAGATGATTTTGAGCTTTCTCTCAAATATCTGAACGATGTCAAGATCGACAAGAAGAGAATGTTTAACACTACACTTCTAGATCCCTTGAACCCTCGAGTGGGAGATATTTACACAGCAGTCACGGTTCGCTGTGCTACCCTGGACCTCGGCAAGGATACTTATGTAGCCGTTTCCAGAGTGCATGCTATTGGTATCGACCCGATCGTTGGACATGTGCGGGAGCCATGGGCCAATTTCTTATACAACCCGACGGGAGCACTGGACCCCATGCGGCATGTTAACGGTAAACCTGTGGCAACGCCCAATCCATCCAATCCCTCTATTGCGACAAGAATTAACTCACAGAGCCAAGTATCCCCCGATATTCTCAATGTCACTAACGATACTCAATTGCCCGTCGAGGAAAAGATCGGAAATTGGCAAGCAAACTTGGAAGGACCTAACGTCTCTCGAAATGATTTACTTGTCCATAACTCTAGTATGTATTTCAACTTTCCCGTACTTTCTTCGTATTGCCCAGGACTAACCATTATTAGCTGTACCTGTGCCTAACCCTTCCTGGGACCGTTGCGAAGGATCCGAGGAGCCACATTATGGCAATCTAGTAACACCCAATTCCCAGAATCTTAGCAGACACGCTTCTGTCCGAACCACGCATATGCAAAGCCTCCCGCGCATGCCACTCAAGCCTTCAGCTGTCACGGTGAGTAACATGTGTACGAGAGATTACCCCGAACTGACAGTGTTTTAGTCCCATACAAGTATTACCAATCAGCCCCCACAGGCTTCCATGACAATGGCTCAACATTTGGCGGTCTCGAACGGAGGGCCAGTCAATCCCGAGGACTTTCCTAGCCTGCCTGAACCCGCTTCTCAAGCCAAAGGCCGCTCTGGGGCTCCTAATGGTGGCGTCATTTCCATCAAGGCTAACGGAAAAGTTTCCACCCCAGCTTCAAGCCGTCCGAAGCCTGTCACAACAATTAAGAGCGGCAATATCAAGTCAGAGGTTAGTCCCATGAAGCAAGTAAACGGAACTGCAACAAGAGCCGCAGAAACAAACACAACATTTGCGGTAAACAATGATGCCAGTCCAACTACATCAGAGAGACAAGTGATTGGTGGAAACATTATGGTCATTGGCGGAACCGTGGTGCCAGAGCATCGTAGCCATATGCCTCAGTCTATTATGGACCAGGACATTGATGAATTGCCGAGTTTGCCGTCTGTTCTCCGGCCCACATTCCACAATACGCAATCTCAACCCAATGGGATCCAAGCCCCTGTCCAAAGCCCTGACAATGTAGCATCAAATAGAAGCGAAGTCACAGTGCAGGAAGCCGACCAGTCATTGCTCGAGATTGTTCAAAGAGAGCCAGAGGAACTAAGTAGAGATTACTACTTGACAATGAACCAGAAGGCTCCAAACAGACGAGCAGCTGGCAATCAGAGTAAGAAGAATGTCCCGTTCGCTGGTCGGCTTGAAGTTCCCGACTTTATTGCTCCTATTCGTCCAAGATCTCATGTTGCTCGTCCCATTGCAAGCAATCCAGATCCAGATCCGCTTCCTCGATTTGCCTCAGAAGTCAATAATTACTTTCCACTGCTTCTTGCCGACGTCCGAGGATTCAACGGTAGGGTTCATATCCGTCTTGAATTTGGCCGCATCATGATCAACAATGTTAAGCAGTCTCACATTGCCGATAGAGACGGTTCCAGTGGTACTTTGACCGAGAGAAATTTGCAAAACATTCTTAATACTTCTCAATACAGAAATAGCGTCCCCACAAATACTTCATTTACTAACGCCCTTACCACGGCCCCCGAAGAAGTCGACTTTCTTCTGACGACCAAGTCGAAGGAAAGCTTGATTTGGAACGGCAAGTGTGATAGCTGGGGCGTTATGTACAGACTCGTCTTTCATGATGTTGAGTTGCAATCCCGATTCTCTGTTGAGATTGACGGCGAGAGATTCAAGGCGAAGATCAGAACCCAGCCCCAGCGTGATTTTGGTGAGATCTACATCCATGGTACCAAGCGACATTGGGATTGCCGAATCTCCGTTACAGGAGACGATGGCGATACCAATCCCTTCTACAAGGATAGATACAGTGCCTTGGTAAAGAAGATTCTTGATACATTGTACATCGTGTAAGTGACGACCCATCCACTGCAATAATTGCAAAACAACTAACCAGTCTGTCAGTTCTGGAAAGGAGGCGGAGGTCAGATTTGAGATCGATCCTGTTACTTCCAAGCAATTCCAACTTGTCTCGATCCAAGTTTTCAGAAACACAATGTATCAAAGCAATGACGGTCGTTCTGTGCTGAAGATTCAAGAGATTATTAAGATGTCACCACCGGGTAGGGCTACAATCGACGATCATGTTGTGTTTATCGCAAAAGAACAAAGCAACCAATCTACTTCTGATCTCAAGAAATGGTTTGTTGTTTCCATTGAAAGCAACGAAGCTAATCAACTCGTCAAGCAAAACGAGAGCATGGAGTTGGGAGAAGAGGCCGGCTGGACACCTGAGACAATGGCAAGCGCCGGAGTTGCGAAGGACCTGTACCTGCCTGCTTGTGCCATGTTGACTAGCATGTGTGGAGTTGGGATCAATAACGAAAATGGTCTTGTTGCTCGTAAGAATCCACGAACAGTAGCTCCTCCAGGAGAAGCAACAAAGGCGGTAAGTTGTAATCTCTCTTGTATAATTTGTTCTCATATGATCTTGTGAGCTAACTTGATGGTTTCAATTAGACGTGGTGGTAAAAAGCAAGAAGTTCTGGATTCAACACCCACCGCAAGAAAACGCACATTTCCCTCTCTTTGCGACTGATAGCTTTCGCATTGAGCCAGGAAGAATTTGATATACATGTTTCAATCGGTTTGCATTGGTCGATATTCGCATCATTCCACCACTCTAGCCGGAATACAACACTCTTTTGTTAACGATTCCAAGATTCGTGGGTGTCTTCACTGCGAAAAGTCCTTGCTTTATTGATCGACTACATGGAGAATGGATTTGCTAGCATGGTATTTGTAGATTATTGATGTGAGCGCTTGTTTTTGCATTTACCGACCGACGCCTTCGTCTGCAACCTGGAAAGGATTTGATGCAGATGGTCTCTGTTGGGAATGTCAACCGCTCTGCTTCCAATGGATCATGGTAGCTAGCCGACTTTACGTCGTTGATTCAATCGATTTACGTTTAAGAATTGGTCTATCTTCTTTGCAATTGTGATAGTGACTGTACGGTTATAACATATACGGTTTCTTAGAAACAAGAACGCGAAATAGCAACGAGGGGCTTCGCTTCGGACAGTCGTTTTCTTGGATTCTAAATATTGGTTTGTCTACAGTCTATGTTGGCGTGATGTACCTGGCAGCAGAGAAAATGTGAGATAGATTCACACTACTGTATGCATGTAGCCTTCAACCTTTCTACCATACCACTTTTCCATATTTTTCTTCCTACTCTTCCTACTCTCGAGTCTCTTCTTACTCTTTTCCTCTGATCTCCTACAGTACCTGATGTCTTTAATCTCCTAGTCTCCTAGACTCGTACTCTCGACGCTTCCTTGTTCGATCACCTAGACGCTAAGTCTTCCTACTCTTTCTACTCTCCTACAACTACCACATTCCACATTTCTTTCGCCACTCTCCTAGACTCTTGGTATTACTGCTAGCTCACTTCATACACGTCCGTGATATACTAGAGATCTCTGACTAGATGGTTAGAGGGTTAGACTTGGAGTTAAGTACCTTGGTGAGATGGGTAGGTGGAGAGGGAAGGATGAGTTGAGTTGAGGGAGAGGGGGATGGATGGTTCTTTAGTTGTTTGGTGCAGAGAGAGGAAGAGAGGTGTTATTTACTTATTTACCTACATCTCTTCTCGCTTCGCTTAGGACATACAGTAACATACCTGTGAACAACCACTGTCATTCCAAGTACCAAGCAGAGCAGCGAGAAAAAAATGAGAAGAAGCTGCTGATTTCCTAACTAAGCCAGCAGACACCTGCAACACCTGCAAGGAGGGAGGAAGGCAAGTCACCCAATATGCTACAGAGTTGTAACCACTAACATATGTCCAGGTCATAAGGCCATTGCTTGTAAGAACCCTCGTAAAGTCGGATACCTTAATGGAGAGAGGAGGGGTACTGGGTGGATGTCGTTGTATGGAGATTGTGGGATGGGTAGATAGATGGGATGGAGAAGTAGAGGATAGAGTATTAGATCTAGCCATAGATAAGTCGCTATCTATACTCCGTCACTACATGGACCGCAAGAATGAAGTGAGTGAGTGAAATACCCTAAGATAATGATAATGGTAATAATCAATCAAGTCTGCTACCCCACCCTACAATGTCACACACCTCGACCATGTGGCCTGTGTGAATTCTTCGATAACCACTATAGGTACCACTTGCATGCCTTCATCGTCAAATCAAATAATAAAAGTCTTCCTTAAGGTGGTATATCTAATATCAAATCGAATACCCATGTATATCCCTCACAAGTACAAACCACAGTTATAGAAGGCGACGAGAAAGGGAAACAGATAATCAATCCCACGAGTCATAAGGTATAGGTACCATACATATTCCAAACAACTCTGTGTGTATTTATGTATGTATGTATATGTACTATCCATAATCACGATATCCAGTGATTTGTAATATCGATACTGCCCAGCTAGCTACCTGCCTAGCTACAGTACGAGGACCAACCACCAGTAATTAGCTATCTAGCCTAGCTAACCAGCTAGCAACCCTAGTCTACCTACCCTACACTAACCCTACTGTATGTAATCCCAACCTAAACCCAACTGCAAAAAAAGTCATACAAAACATCCCAACCAAGAAAGCAGACCACAAACAATGCCGAAGCCGTTATCATAAGCGAACTATCGCTCGTCTACCACATACATGCCTATTCATTCATTCACCCATTCACAAGAGAACCAAAGATGAAGGAGAAGAAAAAGATCTAATTGCTCGCTCATTATCATATCATACTCCCCACCCTTCATTCAAAGAACGCCATGCCATGCCATGCCATGCCATGCCATTTAATATCATGTGTGCTCGTAGTAAAAAGTAGAAGAACCGAGGATCGAGAGCCATGGGCCCGGTATTGTATATATAATGTCTCTTTTTGAGTTTGATAAACCAATGATTGCCGGGTAGACCAGAAAAATGAATGCAGATTCCATGTTCCTTCTGGGGTATGTATATATATACGGATGCTTTTGATGTTTTGGGAAGAACCCCCCTTACTGTATGCAATGATGTCGTGTTATATTTATCGAATATGCCGCAAAGAATCCTTTCGACCCTCTCATGTCGCTAGGTCCTTTCTTCGTCCTTATGTCATTCGCTGTGTTTCTTCCTTCATCCCTTTTGCCTGTGTGACAGGCGTATTCATATCATCGTTTCAAAATGCCACGCTACCAGCTCTCTCATGCGCTGACCTGCCTGTATTAGTAGTTTGTTGGGCAATCCATTCGAGGATAGCCTCATAGCATAGGACGTATTGCCTAAGACTTTGGACCATGCTCAATCGCTGGCCTCTAAAATCTTCGACTGTCTTTTCAATCAGATCCAGGTCTTGATCGAAAATCCAGTCGCTGTCAACCCCGACAGACTTCTTCTTTCCTTTGCCCATGTAATCTCCATCATGAGAAGTCATACCCTCCATGGGTGTAATGCCACTCGTGATTTCTTTTCGTTGGCGTTTCAGCATATCGATAACGGAATCGATGGTACAGAAAGTACCCGTACGCCCACATCCAGCACTGCAGTGGACGAGTATTGGTCTTGGAGCTTCGTTCAATTCCGGATCATCGGAACGGGGTGAAGAAGTTGATGAGGCTGCGGCTCGTTGCATAAGATTGGTGAGTTCAACTAGGTTTAAAAGTTGATCTGAACTTGCCGGTGCACCAAAATCGGGCCAGGAAGAGTAGTGTACTTGGGTTATCTCACGCATGGGAGAAAATGGTTGGCCAGAATGTGACAAAGTGAACTTCCGAACAATTGCATGAGGAGGTTCTTGAGGTAGTGGGGGAGGGGCGTTCTGCGAAGTGGTTGCGGCTCTTCTTCGACCACCACCCCCGCCACCTCCAGAACCCCCACTATCTCCACGATTGGCAGGTGGGCGGTGGTGCTTTCTGGAGTCGAGGGATATTTTCTTCTCTGAAAGACCTCTTAGCTGTAGGGGCCCAAGTTGTTGGTTCTCCCAGTACTGGTGGCATTTTAAACGCCCGTCCTCCTTCTCCGCTGTAAGCATTACAATGACTCTGACATCTTGATCCCAAACCACGCTCCAAAAATCCTGCCAATTGTTAGTTTGGTAAAGATATTACTTGAAAGCAAGACTTACTTCAAATGTCGCAGGAAGAGGCCCCTGCGATGCAATATATCTCTTATTACTCCTTGATGGATGGATATGACTAGCATTGACATAATCGCAAGTGCCTTCTGGACGATTTTGTAGTTTGACTCGAGCATGCTCAAAGGGCCAAATATTATTGTACCGATTTTTACTGCCCTTCTCAATTCCAGCGATCTGGACATGTTTGGAATCTGCTGCTGGCGTTCCATACTGCACTTCATTAGAAAGAGCCTTGGTCATCCTGGACTGCTCAGCGAGCTCAAGACGTAAGAACTTGTCGGCCACTTTCTTGCCATGATCCTCTTTCGCGATAACAGCGGAAAGCCATGTTGGTAACATCTTCGGGGTCGATTCATGGAATACGTCTGGCACCTTAAGATCTATTTGCCCCACGCCGTCTATCAAGTCCGTGTTTTGTCGTATGTTACCAAAGAAGGGATTCGCGGCGTCTTTGGTTGCTGGCATTTGGCAGCCGCCGGCGACTGGAGCTACGGGAGGCTGCGACGAAGTTCCAAGCGACAAAGTGATCTTAGATGTTTTGTTGGTATCTTGGGATGATTGGTCATCGATGAGATTTGGACAATGTCTAGAAAATTGTGCAAATCCTCCCCGCAAAATGTAGCTTGTACCCGTCCATCCTTCATTAGCGAATTTCTTTAGTGTATTTACAGCCGATAAAGCATCTTTCTTCTCCACAGAATGAGAGTCATAAACAATGATATATTTGGTGTTTCTCCATTCCGAAAATCTTTCCTTATCAGCATCTGTACTGAAGGTATCCTGAAGTTTTTGAAGGTTAAACGAAGGTCTTTTCAATAAAGTGGTGGGAATACAGAGATTGAGTGCGCCCTGAATGCGAGAAGCGGCATACTGAGGGGAAACACGAAGGTCCAAAAGGAGGTATTGTGAAGATGGTAAACGTTCCAACAAATCATGTAGCTGAGAGGGCGTTATCAAGGCTGGGCCTTCTTCTAATGAAGCGGGTAAGGTATCTCCACGGGACTGCGTCTTCTGCAGAAGCCGTACCTGTGGCGATGGGGGATTAGCCCTGTTTTGGGGCAAAGATAACCGAGGATGTCTATCATCGACATGCGAGAGTGTATCTCGCGGTGTGGGAGGATTCAGAGGGGTGATAGTCAAAGGAGATTGTTGACGAGGAAGATCGAAAAAGGATGGAGTAGGTAACGCTCTGGGAGGGGTAGGATAATGATGGCCACGGGTGCCATCGAAATCCATACGTTCAGGCCTCGCCTGTGACATTGGGGAGATGGGAGAAAGGGGGTCATCATTGTCGGTTTTTGATGGATTTCGTTCCGGTTTTGGGCGTCCATGAGACCCCGGCGTAGAGGCAAAATGGGATAGATTTCCATGCCCCAGATTGAAA
Organism: Hymenoscyphus occultus; assembly: GCA_900536445.1. Classification (NCBI taxonomy): domain Eukaryota; kingdom Fungi; phylum Ascomycota; class Leotiomycetes; order Helotiales; family Helotiaceae; genus Hymenoscyphus; species Hymenoscyphus occultus. The sequence continues at coordinate 40,964 of UNPT01000187.1, forward strand.
CCCTTCCCACCCTCTGTCTGCCTCCTAAAGGCCTCGAACTCGGGATTGGCGTCGAGCGGTAAATGTTTTGGTGAATCTGCCCCAAAAGAGACAATCGATGACGTCCCACCCCAGTTATCTTTTGGGCCTACTGCAGAAGCCCTAGGATCGCTTGCTGGTTCCACAATGAGGCCGAAATAATTCGGACTTGGAGTTCGAACGTCAACATTTCCAGGCGTCCGTAGATGTGGAGGTAAAGGCTGGCCGACGGAGGGAGGAATTCTCGAGGACGGACTCAACGGAGTCGTCGACGGCCGCATTGCTGTTTTATGGGGGGTTGTCTGCGAGGTGGAATGTGTGTGGGAGGAAGAGAGCCTTGGGACGGGTCTTGTTACTGTCCTTGCTACCATGGCGCACTTGGAAATATGATGCGCTAATGCTGGGAGTGTGAGGAAGGCGCGAGTGAAGTTGCAAATGTTAAAACGACAGGGTGCTCCAAAAAAAATATGGGGGATTCAGCTATGGCAGAGCATTCATATTGGCCACCGTGGATATGGATATTATGTTTTAGATTCTCAGTTCAGTGGCAGATGACCGTTGTCAAGGTCCTTCGTTCTTCGTCTTTCGTATACGAGTAGGGCGCGGGCTTGGTGTTTGTGGTCGGACTCGATATTTGACTGGTTCGATGACGACAGGCTGAGGCGACCAAATCGAGGTCTAGAATTCTAGAGCGGTGGGAGGCGAGGTGAATGAGGCTCTTTTGAGAGGTACCAGTACCAGTCCTCGGGCGTGGGCAGGGCAGGGCAGGGCAGATGAGGATCAGAGCGGTGGCAGTGAAGGTCTAGGTTGTGGTCGTGGTCGTGGTCGCGGTCGTCGTGTATTCGTACTGCTTTTTCTCAGGGTCCAATGTTCGTCGCAACTTGGGTGTATGAGAGAGGAATGGGAGCAGGCTTCCGCCTTTTAGAGAGGGTGCAAAGAGGAGGCGACAAGGGAAATGGCAGGGAGGCGGAGTGGGGTGTAGTGCGTAGTGCGTAGTGCGTAGTATCTAGTTTATAGTGCCTAACAGCGGGAGTTGAGGGCAGAAAGGTTGTGTTGTGTGTACTCGTAGTATGGAATGCGAATGCTCGTGTGGTGGGTTGGAGAATACGAAAGAAAGATACAACCAGACGCTGACGGCGATGCAGTGGACTACTCGTACGCGACGACCTACTCAGTCCTCCCACCCTAGGGCCCGGCAGTTGGCTGGGGAGGCCTGTGAGATCGAAGGTATGCGACGTGTCGGAACTGTATTTAGTACTGGGTCTTGGTAGCGTTTGTAAAAGTAGGCCGTAGACGAGAGACGGAATAGGCAGTTGATAGTGCACGCTAGTAAGTGTATTCATTGGCAGACGAGTCGAAGTGCTTATACTGGATCATAAAGGGGCGGCACTGGCACTGGCACTGGCACTGGCATCATTTTCGCATTATCTCAACGCCTTCCGCCGCCAACACGGCTACCCGATCGCACGCACGCAGAAACACCACTACCACCCTCCCCTCCCCTCCCCTCCGTCATGAGGCCTAGACCTTTGCGTACCATCTTCAGGTTGTTGGCGAGTCTGCCCGTCTGCCTATCCGCAGGCAAAGTATGGCATCAATGAGAGATCAACAGCTTCAGCCCTGATGTGGTTGAGCTTCTCACCGAATCCCAGGGACTCGAAAACAGGGTCGAACTATGACGTCGCTCGCGTCTGCAAATGTCAGACTCGGCGCGCCCACCGCACATATGACTTCGTACTCCGTACATCTCATCTCACAGCAAACGCTGGGATTACGTATTACTAAGCGTCTAGCCTTCATCTTCATCGAGCGAAGGTTTGATCGAGCCACCGAACGTCGATTTCGAACACCATCCAAAGTCAACTCTATTCACAAGAGTCTAGAACCTCCACGACGCCAATTAGCTTTGGCTGGATGAAACAACGAGGAAGCCATTTTGACACAGTCGTTGGCCCGCGGCCCGCGGCACACAGGGCCCAGAATAAGCTAAGGTGTTCAGGAGTCAGGAACATTGATTAGACAACAAGTCCCTCACACAAAATAGCGACAAAAGGATCTGCCTACTGGTCCTCGAGTAAGTTCAAAATTAAAGGCTAATGGTCTTGTGTCAAGCACAGCTGCGCTTTTGTTGTCAGTCCTTCCCGGCCACGAGTCACAAGGATTTCTTCGGAGCTGTGGTACAGGTGGACATTGGAAGTGTCAGAAAATAGATTTTATTGTTCGACCTCAGCGATTAACGATTATTCTAAATTAGCTAAATTGCGATTGTTCCGAGGTGTTGGAAACTTCCAACAGATGCGTCTAGGTAGGGAAGTGTTTACCATCACTTGAGCCATTTGCAATGATCGCTTGCGTTACGGAGGATCCCAACATTTTTCTTCGTAGAACATCAAGGTGGACTACGAGTACGTACTGCCACTTTTAATGTCCACCGCAAGACGGGGAATGCAAGCTTGATGCATGGAGCAAAGTATCCCAAAAACCCACATGGAAAATCAATTAGCACTTTACACATCTCGATGCTGGATGAAATTTAAGTTGGGGGATCTGCAGATGATGCCATTTGACTGCGAATCATTCCACTGGCGCTTATTACTCTCCATATTTCTGACATCAAATAATATCCAGAGCAGAATATCTTTGGGATGACAGTAGTAGTCAAACCAGATCTTATCGAGTTAGAGTCTGACTCCTATCTTCTAGCCGTACTGAACCCGCGACTACAGTACCTGGTGGTATTGTAGTTTTTGAGGTAGTATTTACTAATCAACAATTCTTCCAATTTCTTCAAACCCTTCAAACTCAAAGTCACCTCGTACAACAAATCTTCAATAATAAATAAATGCAACAGCCCATATTCACATGTCCGAAAAGTCCCCAATTTCCATAAGAAGTAAGCATCTAGAACCCTTACCCCGCTCTCACCTCTCACACACGCCCGCGCCCTTCGAGTCCTCGTCCAGTTATTCTACAGTTCCAACGCACGACAGGGGAAAGATGGCCAGTAAAACAAAGAGGGCGTGGACTCGAATCGCCCTTCAAATTCGCGAAGTGCAACAGATGAGTTCTCGCTTTATCTGTTTTTGGAATTGTGACTTGTGATGCGGGAAATCGAAATATCTATGATCACCTGACCATCTTCACATCGAGATGCTGAAAACCTTCTTTCTAGTTCCTTTCGATATATAAAAGGGAGTGCGGGGGAAAGGTACGTAGATATTAGTTTATCACGATCCTTCGATGATCTTTTAGGTTTCCTTTATTAAAATAAGAAGGCTTACTCGTGACTCGAACCTTTCCAAAGATTTTGTTGCAGTTCGTACAACAACTCATGCATGGTCCTCACGCGCGCCTTTCCTATTTTGGTCTTCAGCAAAAGATTTGTTGCTCAAATGCGATGTGCAACAAGATACTCCCGAAACGCTATTTTGAGAAAAGTGCAATGCACTCAAATATCCTTCGTGTGCATCATATCTAGGTCATCCTATCCCCAAATATAGCATCAGGAGGTTATAAAATGTCCGTTGGAGGATGGGATAGATGGGTGAAGTTATGTTGTTCGGAGAAGGACGCCTGAGGGAGGCCTTACTGCGATATGCAACGAATGCGATCACTCGGCCGCATTAGGAAATCTCATATGCATATGCCAAATTTGGAAAGTGACCAAAATCACCATATAAAAAAAAGGTTTCAAGGCCGTCGTCATTCTGGTGACCAGAGTTCTGTATCACCTCACTTTTATTTCTGTAAAATAGACATCCTTGTTTTAGCGTCATAGTGGAGGCATGCGATTTGCAACAAACCGACAACCTTCTTGAATCAATGGGATGTCATCATGTAGCCTGACGGCGCGGCACCAGGCGGTCTTTGCGATGTGCAACAAAGCTGGTGAGAGCCTCGTTGGATGGAAAACGATGTGCAACCTCAGAGATGTGCCCTCGGATTGAATTGCCTCGGAGACTTTCGAGATACGAGGACCAAAAATAGTTCTTGGTAAGCTTACTATTTTAGATTCGTGTGCGAGTGCGACAGTCTTCAGGATGGCGGAATTGATCTCAATGATTGTACGAGTATAGAGTAACACGCGGAACTTCCGCCTCGTCTCCCTGAATTCAAAGCCAAATACGAGTACAGCCGCGGAACCCATCACCCAACTCCCAAATCACAGACAACATTCTGAAAATAGAACCCTCTCCTCTCCAACAACCGGCCATCCATCCGAACCAAATCCCAAATCCCATACCACAACATCCCACCCCGCCCCCAGTTTGCCCCCAATTTGCCCCCAATTCCATCCCCAAACCCCTCATCACAAAAACAAAAATCCGATGACACAAAACGCGCCATCATCTATCTACCCGCCGTCCCCCCCAACCCCCCCCCCACGTCAATAATAATGCCGTTCCCCCCGAGATCAGATTCCCCAAATTCCGGATGTTGAAATGCGGCGGGTTTCCGGATTCCCGTTTATCGTCTTCTTTGCGATGTGCAACAGATTCCTAAAGGGGAGGTGGGATGTGCAGGGGTGCTTGTCACGGGATTTTGTTTGGGAGAGGGTTGAAGAGGGGACGTCGGGAGAAGGAATGTGGGAGATAGGAGAAGAGGTTTGGTTTGATTTTGGTTGTGATGAGGATTTTTAGAAATGTGTACTGAGGTGTCAGTTGAGTCTGTTTTAGGATGTCACGTTTTTTTACAACTCAGCTCCGGCTGTTTATGTTACTAGGGCTTGCTTGCGTAGCTTCTCTTCTGGACAATACTTGGTATGGAGATGTAGTTAGTTGAACTCCTAGTAAACAAGAGAATTACTTAGAACCCGTTTTCTATTTACGTAATTTACTTTAAAGTATTCTTTTATTCTAATTAACTAGACTAATTAAATCAAATAGTTAAAGATCCTTAATCTACTTTCCTAGAGTCACGAGAGTCTTTTTAGGTTATATCTTATAAGCTACCGCGGAAAATCAAAGATCGACTATTTATAGCGAGGTTAGATACTTCTATAATAGTTAAGAAATCACTCGAGTAGCTATATTTAAGATCTTTTAATACTTTGAAATAATTTTCGCTGATAGAAATAAAAGATTACTACTTATTCTTACTTACTAGGAAGGAAAGAACGTAATATTAGTTTAGTTTGTTATATAGCTAGGTTTTATCGAGCTTTAGATAAATAACGAGAATAAAGGTAGCATCTGACTACTTTCAAATAATACTTTATTTCTTTTCTTTATAGGGGGCAAGGAAAACGATAGTCAATGAACCCTTTGTAGTTCTTCCTTGCAAATGGCAATTATAACTCAAGTACTTTAATAATGTGGTTAATTAGTTTCTTTTGATCGCTGCTTATAAATTCCTTGACTCTTATACGTGAGTAGTTGAATTAAATTGGTTGGTTTAAAATGAGTAAAATAAGTGTTGCGGCTTCATTTAAGTTATCAGGATAATCGTATTACATCTATCTAACCTACATGTAGCCAATGACGAGATGTATATTAAAAGTCTAGAACAACATCGCTCTCTCCTTGTACCAAAAACAGCCACCTCTCATTCCATACTTTGGCTTCTACAAAACCTGAAAGAATACCTCGGTTCGCAACTTCGCAAACTGATAGCAATCTTCGGGTTTATCTAGAGCAAACAGTCAGTCTTTAATCTTGGTAGGAATGAAAATACGGACCAAGTTTGCCTGCACTCAGCCTTCAAGGCCGTTACACTAAAGCAATCCTTCCAGTCGGCGCCCATCTGAGCCACGAGTAACCGGCAAGACGTTGTACAGGGTGGTTGCAGAGCCTTGAGTGCTGCTGTCTTTTCCACATACTTTTTGTCGCTTGTCCCGTGAAGTAGATTTGGGAACATTGCCAAACCTTTGACTTCAGACATATCAACACGAGGTCTATACATTTCACTCGTTAGCTTTTTTGATCTCAGAATCTTATTCATCAAGAGGACAACTTACGTCTGTCTACCCTGATAAATGTAGAAAAAGGACTCGGCACAACTACCAAAGTTCTTCACAATTTCCCCAGCCTCTTTCGGCGCGTCAAATCCCGCTTCGATCAAGAAGTTTCGACGGTCATTCTTGATGACTATCTCTTTAGCAAGGTCCCTCGACTCTGTTTTGCTGGAATCCTCCAAGCGGATTTCCTTAGTTTCTTCATTTTTCACGCCCGTTTTGGTGGCAACTCCGAGGTCTGTTTGTCCAATGGTACATCCGAGAAGGATGCGGTAAGGTTCGGTGTTCTTGAACCAGGTTAGATGGACCATTCTGTTACCATTCAAGTAGTCTTTGTTTGGGCTGAGAACTCGGCACCATCTGGCATAGAGAGATATCAGGCGCAAGTAGTAGTTCCGTGCGGTGGAGGAGTCGGTTGCTGGGAACTTCTTGGAAGAAATCGACATTACGTAACCCAAGAGGTCGTAGATGGTGTTTATGGGCAATAAAACACCGTCGAAGCCGTAGGCATTGTCGACGAGGACCTTGTTTGTTTCATCGTTTTCGTCCTCTTCGTCGTCTTGTTCTGCTCCGGCGCCTGCTTCAACATCATCATTATCATCTTCTTCTTCATCTTCTTCATCATCTCCATCAACCAACTCCTCTTCCTCCCCGTCTCCCGCCTGTTCTTCATCGTCTTCGTCTACCTCAACGGTATCTTCGTCAGCATCAGGTTCATCAGCAGCATCAGGTTCATCAGCAGCACCAGGTTCATCAGCATCATCAGGTTCATCAGCAGCATCAGGTTCATCGGCAGCATCAGGTTCACCAGGTTGATCAGCCGCCTCAGGTTGGTCATCATCCTGCTCCTCTGGAGCGTCTTCAAGAGTTCCAAAGCTCAATGTAAAAATACGCTTCTTATCCCTACATCACAATTCTTAACATTCATGAACCATATTGAAATGAGAAACGAGAAAAGGCAAGATTACTCACGCGAGGGCAAGAAGTTCATCAATCGCATCTGTGATACTATTTCCTTCGGACGGATTGATATATTCATCGTCCACGGCAAAGGCAGCAGGGTTTGCTTTGATTCTCTTCAAGTAGTCGAGGAGCTGTGATAAAGTCAGTGAGAAAGCCATTACGTGGTTAAATGAGTTATTGAAATAAAAGAGGAAATGTGATGTCATTGGGTATTGGCCGGCATACTTTTTTCTCGGTATATTTGAAGCCCTCTGTGATGTCAAGACTGCCATCTGCTTTGACTTTCATAGGCTCAATAAGAGTTGCCATGGCGAACAGATTTGCGACTGTGATAGTTTCTTTTGAACAAAATATAGAGATGTGGTAAGTTGGCAACTGGCGAAAGATGCCCTTTCGCTTTCGACACTGAAATTCTAATTCGATGAAGTATTTGAATTGAATTATGAAGGCTGCTCTTCAGTTCTTTATGATATTCTCTTATATGCATTGTTTTTGAGGCTTCGGTAATGAATGTAACCTTGATGTGTAGTCAGAAACTCCAGGCCAAGCCCGCGTGGTTGTCAGCTTACTCAGAACCATTCCCATCTCTGAAGCTTCCTCACTAAAGCATGGGGAAGTGGTTGTTCAGCTGCATCACAGATTAAGCATATCGGGTAAATAAAAGCTTATTTTGTCATGCGCTAACTTAAATTACAGCGATCAACAGCGATTGTGGCAAGCGAATTTAAGCGAGGATATGGTACTGTCATGTACGGCAATAAGATGGAGTACACCCACACCAGCATATAGGCTATCAAAATCTGAAATACTTTCAGCTGTTGAGTAAGAAATTTTGTTTTCAAAGAAGCAGTTGAACGTTTTGGGATCATACACGTCTAGGAGGAGAAAACAGTGCTTATGGATGTTTACACACGGTGAAGAGAGAGTTGGAATTGAGAGGAGGCACTTTGTAATAGAAGAGAATCTATTTTCATGACTGATATGTTCAGTAAAAAGGGTAAAAGTACAACGCCCTATCTATTTTGTCTATCCATCTTCATCTCAGATCCACCAGATCCATCCCATAACACCCCCCCTCAAGGTATCATCATCAAAGCACAAAGCCCGCTGGGCACAAACAAGAAAATCAAAAACAAAAAAAATCCGCGCTGCAGCTATCCCAAATCTACCTCAAGAAGATCGGTGTTTCGACAAGCTACCAAGAGCCATCCTCGTTCCTTAATCCCATCAAGAGTCCAGCAGGTATCCTCCTCCATAAAACCAAAAAACACCAGTTATTTGGCCAATATCAATCATCATTTAGCATTCGGCCAGATCTGATCCATTGACACAAAGCTCGACCTGGTTCGCCGAAGCACCAACTGTTCCATGGCAGTCAACAATCGCTGGTGCAGCACAATCCTTGCAGGTGTTCACAACTCCAAAATCGGTACCCTTGCAGGCACCAGGAACCTCGAAAGACACGGCCTTTCCTGGGTTCTGACCAGTCAAAGTTCCCGCTGGCATATCGGCTGGCAACCCAAAGCTACAAGTAAAAGCTTGCTGTTGGAGAAGAGTTACAAGAATATCTCCGCAATCGAGTTTAATGCTGAGAGAGCTTCCGACGGAAGGTGTCATCATAACAATTGGGTCAGCGATGATAATGTCATCGCGGAAAGCAGCAAGCATGAGGGTGCTCTCATCACTTCTGCGGTGGTTGTGTGTGCGTGTACCGTTGATGGCAGCGGTTGAGTTCAATGGTGCAGCATCACCATCAAGAGATTGGGCTCCCATATTCCCTTGCAAAAATGGCAAGAGAGCACTGAGACCAAGAAGTGCACCCGCACCTTTAGCGATCTTTCCAAACTTGAATTTGGGTTCTCTGACAGCAAGTGAAGGATGGTAAATTTTGATGGGGCTTAGCGAGGTATCGTTGTGCTTTTTGTGGCCCGGACGGAATGGCTTTGTGAAAGGTCTGGTATGGTTCTTCTTTCCATGGCCCCCGTGCTTTCTGAAATGTGATGCGGTGACATTGCTTGAGGCAGTCATGTTGCTTGGAACAGTGACATTGCTTGGAACCTCGATGGTAGGCACAGATTGCGAGAGAAACGGAAGAGCAAAACCCGCAAAACCTAGGAGTGAGCCTGCACCTTTGAGGATTTTACCAAACTTGAAAGGCTCTCTGGCGACAATGGCTTTGGTCGATTCTTGGTCTCTTTCTTTGAGAGCAAATCTGGCATTTGGTGCCACAGGGCTTGCTTCAGTGAGAGTAGAGAGGGTAAGGGCAAAAACGAGGGCGATGTTCTTGGAGTGCATGATAGCGAGTAAGCTGGGTAGGTTGGTGATTGAAGGTGGGAAAGGTGAGGTCTGAGAAAAGATATCGAGGAAGTGTCGAAAAGGGAAAGAGAAGAGAAGAGAAGATAATGAAACTGAGTGAAGAAGAGGAAAAGGAAAATGCAGGAAGATCAAGATGATGCTGATGCTGATGAAGAAAAAAGAAATAATTGAGAAATCAAGCTCTCGTTATATACATCTTCACCAGCTCGTCATTGTCCGATGCCAGACCAGGTAGGCAACATGTATGAACCCCAGCCTCGAAGCACGTGGGTCAAGAGTTCCCACCGTCCTAGAAAGAATGCCCGTTAACATGGGGAATGATCTCTAGATTTCCCGGTATCAGAGGCGAAGTACCGGATCATCTCAGGACATTTTCTCGGGTGTTCCGTGTAAAAAAGAGGGGTCAAAGTACAGGACCGTCGAGGGACTCGAGGGAAAAACATACTGAGGCTCGCCGCTCGGAGAAAAACCCCACACGTCAACACGGGCCATCCGTTGGAAAAAGGCTTAGTGGTCATATCATGCGGGGTTCTGCCGAGCCCACGAATCCAATTCTTGCCAATTGAGAGCCATTACGTGATTGACATGGTTTATTCGGATCACTGTGGCTGGTTATCCTCCCATGTTGATCTAAAGTTAGAGGGTGCTGTGGGGAAAGGTTGGTTTCAGCCTCAGCCCTGAATTGGCTGGTGCTGGGAAGTTTAAGGTTAAGCGAACAGCTGCAAGGGGCAAGGGGCTCGTTAACACCGACTACACAGCTTTTACAATACCCATTCCCCAATTCTTGGTTATGTATGGCTGTTAATTGTTCAACAGTTGCCACTATGGATAATACCAGCCGGTGGCCAACTTGTGCTAAAAGAAGGGTAAGGTAAGTGATAAACAAGAAAAATGGGGAAGTTTCAAGTCCGCACGTTCTCCACCATTATCAGCCTCAACACTTTATGTCTGACGACGAGTTTTTATTTGAGTTTTCCTTTGGAGGACGTGACGGTGACTGCAGGTTTCGTCAACAACGATGTAACAGTATTATGCTCAGGTTACTCTCTATATCCTCTTCCTCATCCTTCATTTTGCAAATATGATAGAAAAGGCCGGTTTTTCGGCTTTCGTGGTACCTTCATGTAGCAGATTGGAAAATTTCAACTTGTTTGACCTCGAGCCCATGTGCGACTGTAACTACCCAATAATCAATGAAATCACTTCTACGGATTCATATCAGATACAATCAAGATCCCAGCTTATAATCTGAGTGTATTGAAAGGAATAAACCAAGTAATACCGGGCATCGGTTCCGACATCAACACAAACCACGTCTTTACCAGTAACCAAACTCGGTAACAGAAGCTTGAGTCCTTGTAATGAACACTGTAGTGAAATCCCTTGCTACAGTCACCCCAGGAATCGAGGGATTGCAGGTTAAATCTGATTAAGAGAACAATCTTGCCCGAAGTTCAAGAAGATTAAGGGGACGCAATAAATTGATGTGGAGTATTCATCGCAAAGAGATGAAGATTCCGAGAGCGGAATGTATATATGGAAACCCCGGGGAAAACATACGAGCAGTAAACTCCACAAAGTAAACGCTGCTTGCAGGATAACTCCAACACCAAGGCATCCAGAATTTCCTATGTGATGAAGTGTTGGATCATATCTTTTCTCATTCGGTGAAGACTCGAAATCTTGCTTTACCAGCCCCGAATGATGTAAGTAAAGTCGCTTTCCAAGGTATTCCTCTACCAACATCGACTGTTTTCGAAGACTTGAGTACGACGACATGATAGCTACGAGAAGGCCCACTTTGACTATCTGGCGAAGAACTACTCTAGTTGGGTAACAACTTTCGAATAGAACAATTACAACACGTCGCACGTGTTTTCAGATCCACCAAAATCTTTGATGCACTATTCTCCAGGGTCTTACTTATGACAGTCCGCCCGCGAGAATGCGACTCGACGAGCATGATCACTCCAAAAGGCTTAATCTTTTGTTTGGGGTTTAAATTCAATAAAAGACTTCCCCATTCCCGCCACATGGCGTGAGGTCTACATGGTAGAAATAAGCTTGAACTCAAGTTTATGATGTAGATCCACCTCTCCCCAAAAGTGCTTTAAGCGAGGGCATGCACTTTAAACGAAGTAAGTTCAAAGCTACCCCCAGCTCACACGTTGGTGTCCACCACTCCAACCGAATGTTCAACATGGAGTAGATGTCTGTTGCCTTGCCACGTGCTAGCCTAGCTTCACAAGTCTGTTGTTGCGGAGTGGTCTGTGGGCTATGTTGGCTCTATTTGGAGTTACGCATTGGAACCCTACTGATTGGATTATCTTGCCTGCGTGGATAAGCTCCGGTATTGCAAGAAATATTCAGAGCTACTCTAGACATACGATCCATCCAATCTTGCATGACATCACCGTTGTGAGGTTTGAGTCACTGTTTAAGAAAGGGTGAGTGTTCCTCTCCTTATTCGCACCTTTTTGTGAATACGTTACCGTGATGTGAATATTCGATCGAAGTATAAATGTGAATCATGAACCCGCGAGCTACAAAACGCAAGGCTGGAGATATCTGAATAAAAATATACTCCAACGCGCTTTCCTTCTCCTTCTAAACCTCTACACTGGATCATCCAGAAATTTCAAGAACCGTCATTCCCAAAGAGCAAACCAGATAAAGAAAGAGCAAGACAGACCAAGACAATATACAGAGAAGCTTCTTTCCAATCCAAGCCCACAAACACAAAAATACCCCGTATCAACTCACCAAGAAAAATCCCAATAATGTTACCCCACACCACCATCCAGGTCCTCACTCTCCTCACCTCGTCCCTCTTCGTATCCGCACTAAACGGCATGGAACACCCGCACCACCTGCACGGTAAAGACGCCATCCCTCCAGCCAGCGGGCTCTTCATCAACTTCCTAATCCTAGTAGCATGCCTCCTACTCGGCGGATTCACAATCTGTATTATCTACAATTTAGCGAAGAAATTTGCCGGAGACCGTACTAGGGATGAAGGGGATTTGTTTCGAGATATGAGGAAGGAAGCACAGAGGTCTTTCAGGGAGGGCAATGAGTGTATTCTGTATCAGAAAACCAGAGCGAGGACCCATCAGCGATGGCACGATTAAAAGGGTTCGTGGGGGAGAAGTTCAATCCGACTTTAGATTTGGAGGGTTGGGAGTTTGGTGGAGATATCCCATTTTGCTGGTTGGTGTTGATGCATGATTTTATGACGGAATTGTTGTTGGTGGATCAATTGTGTGCTACATCGCAGGCTTAACAGAAACCTGAAGAAAATCGGGGACATAAAGAAAAGTCCCACCTATAATTGCTAGCTTTCGACAAGAGAGACGACTTGCTATAACGAGATCCCTTCGTGGTAAGGGCAAAATGAAGCGAACAAACAAAACAATAAAGAAAAGTACATAATTTGTGTTCAGTGAAGCTGTGACAATGTCTTTCTTAGGTGGGGTGAGCGTTGTGTTTAAATGTGATACACTATGACTTTGTCAAGACTTGGTCACTGCTCTGCGTACACAAATTGGAGGCAACCTTATCCTAGGAAAGCTCACAAAACAAATTGGTTATATAATATGTAAATTACAATCCTTCATTACCTCTGATAATCTGAGTCGATGAGTCAACTAGGGCTTCTCGTACAATAAGTTCCTGAATCTCGAAGTTGGACTCTAAAGTGATGCCCACATGATCTATCTACATTATTGCAATGGAAAGCCAGCATCCCCACAGTACGTTTGGAATACGGTACTGTACCTAAACACGGGCCAACCCAGAGGATGTCACGGAATATCCCATTGGTTTTTTGATGACTGTGCAATCGTTGAAGCGAATGATTTCCCACACCCTGCTCTGCTGCCTTGACCATTGGATACTACCATTCGCTCAAAGCCGTACGACAGAAAGTCCTGAAGCCTTAAAAGACCAGTTGACTGACCGCCATCACTTACCGCACCATCTCCACAGTTGTGTTTCATCAATAGAAAGCTCAACAGCAAATGGCGCTAGGAATCATTCAAGATGTGAGGTATCAGCTGAACCACCTTCTCGGCCTTGGTATAGGAGGCGAGAGCAGTCGATCACTCGAATCCTGTGCCATAGTTTGTAATTTGTTCTTCTCAGGCGAACATGGCCTTTTACCTGGGCTTTCAGAGCTGACAGGAATTGGAGAGTCAGCAGGCAAAATATTTCTACCAAATTGGAAGTGTTTGGTAGTGGTTGCTTGAGCTTCGTGTGTGACGCCTTCGCCATCCTTTTCAGAAAAGGAAGTTTCCGGTGATAATAAGCCAATCTTATTGGGTTTTGGAGAGTGTTTCGAGTTGTATAGGAAGGCCGCAGCATTGAAATGTTTCGACTGATCATGTTCTTCTTCGTTTCCTGGATGAGAGAATGAAGTAGATGGCGTTATCAATCCATTCTTTCTCGGCAACCTGGTGGGAGGTGTCTCGACTGGCTTAATCAACTCTTCAGCCTCCTTGCTCAAAGGTTCCGGGAATGTGGGTGGCGATGATGCAGCTTTTGTCTTGCGATTACTCTCAGGCTGTTTTTGCAAGGAATCGGTGGATTCAAGGCACTCCAAGGCTTTTAGAATTGAAGCAGATGCCTTCTGATTGAGTAGCCTCGATCTTGTAGTTGTACAGGATACAGATCGCTTTGGCCTCGCAGGAACCAACGAGTTACGGGCGTTTACTAGATAGGCAATCTGGTGCCTGCAATCGTCAAGCGCAATGTGCCTTGTCCCTTCAAAGACCTGTTCTTTTGCGAACTCTCTTCCAGTCATAAGGCTGCACTGCCTGACAAAGGTTCGAACACACATGTCGTTATAATACTTCCATGGCCTCTCCATATTGCAAGACCTATGATGATTCGGGACTCAGTATCACCGCTATCCAAAGCTGAAGGACATATTCACCTATATGCACTTGCAATCCAAACATTATCAGCTACTGCGCCATTTCCCCATATCATGGGTTGGGAGTGATCGGTCTTCCGTTCAAACCCTTCATCTCTCAGTCTATCCTTGGTCGACTTACAGCACCCGCGAACAAAATTTGAGAAGCGGAACAATGCCTGCTCAAGAGAAACACTTGTTGACATGCTTGTTTTGAGGGTCTCGGGTATATTGGCCTTGAGCCACTCAAGTCCTTCTTCGCTTGTCAGATGTTTGTGGTCCACCGAAGACTGGAAGTTGACGGGAGAATGGAAATGAGCCAGCTCGATTCCAGTTTGTATGTCGAAATGAACCGCCGCAATCTCAATGATCACGGGGTTTGGAACTGTCGCGTTGGTACACTCGAGATCAAGCATGATGTTTGTATGTATGTCTTTGTCGGGCATTTTGAGATGAATGCAAGGATTATTGTTTCGTAATGAAAGTAAAACAAAAGCAAGTGAAAACACAAGACTGGATTGAGAAAGAGCCAGAGCAAGATACTGTGAGACGTGGAGTTATGGCGGTGTTGAGGTCTCCCAAAGTGTTTTAGTGCGATAGAATGGCATTGTCACCTCTTCACCCCGCTTTGTTTGCTTTGTCCCCGCGCCCGGCACTTTATTTCCTCTTTCGGAACGCGACCACGATCCTTGGACGCGACTTCAACTCTAGACTTGCTCAACCTCCATTTGCGACAACACACCCATTTCTCCCATCTTCACGAACACGCCTACCAATATGGCACCTTCGGAGGACACCATAATCAAAGCGCTCAAAGATGGGGTTGATGAACTCTACCGCAAAGATCCCGACGTCTTGACTGTTAAATGCGTCCGCAATCACGTCGCAAAGGATCTCGATATCGACCCCAGCTTTTTCTTGACACCGGAATGGAAAGAGAAGTCGAAGACGGCCATAAAAGAAGCCGTGGTAACTACTCACTCCCACACAATGCGACTGGATTCTAATCAGTACTTTCGCGCAGAGCCATGCAATCTTACAGGACCAAGCGGGGGACGCGGATGTAAAGGAACCCACACCACAGAAGAAGAAACCTGCCCCACCAATAACGAAGGCAGCTGCTAAGAAGCGTCTACAAAAAGCTGCCGCCAGATCGAAACCAGCAAAACGGCAGAGGAAACGGCAAGCTTCGTCCGACGACGATAACGATCAATCCGATAGCAGCATACTGAGTGATTTTGACGAGACTACTTCGGAACTCAGTGATGCACCGAAAAAGAGAGGGCGCAAGCCGAAGGCATCTGTGAAGCCAAAAGTCAAGAAGAGAAAACAAGTCGCATCAGACGAGGAAGATGAGGACGACGACTTGAGCGACGAGTCACCAGAGGATAGTGAAGCCACTCCACCGCCAGAAAAGAAGCCTACTCCGAAGAAAAAGGCAGCTCCCAAATCCAAGAAATCGACCAAGGCATCAAAGGTACAAGATCAAGAGGCTGAGCCCGAGGAGGAACCAAAGAAGGTCACACCAAAGAGGAAAACGTCAACCCCCAAATCCAAGAAAGCAAAAGCCGGTTCCGATGTTGAGTCCATAGCAAGTTCGGTACTGCTCTCAACGCCGGAAGGTTCTGATGAGGAAGCGCCTAATAAACCGGTTGCTTCAAAATTGAAAAAGAACCTCGAAGGGCGTCCAAAAAACAAGCCCAAACCCCGAGACTCCGAAACAGAAGAAGAGCTCACACCCCCGCCGCTTAGCAAAGAGGAAGAGGCAGAGCAGGATAAAATAGCCGCTAAACTCGCTGCCTCGAAAGCAGCAGAAAAGGCCGATGCGTCAGAATCAGAAATGTCAATAGTCATCGACGAAGGACCAAAGCCAAAACGCAAACGCAAATCCAGCGAGAAAGAAATCAAAGAACCCAAGTCCAAGAAGGCAAAAGGAGAGTCCAAGGCCAAGACCTCCAAGGTCGGGCTTTCTCCCCAAGAAGAGCAGATCAAAACTCTGCAATCCCAGCTCGTTAAATGTGGAATTCGCAAGATCTGGCAATTTGAACTCAAAGAATACAATGATGACTCCAAAGCTAAGATCGCTCATCTATCCAAGATGCTGAAAGATGCCGGGATGGTGGGGAGATTTAGCGACGCGCGAGCGAAGGAAATCAAGGAAATGAGGGAATTGCAGGCGGATTTGGAGGATGTACAAAAAGGTGAGCAGAGTTGGGGTATAACTAGTGGTAGGAGGTCAAGGAGCACGGCTGTAAAAAAGAGCATGAAGCTTCCATCCGAGTCTGATGAAGAGGATGACGAGGAGGGAGGGGGACAAAAAAGGACAATGAGAGCAAAAACAAACGAGGAGGAATCCGAGGATGAAGAAGAGCGTGCGGAAAAGATACGTAAGGCTCGCGCGAAGGCTGGAATCGTGTTTTCAGAATCTGGGTCGGATAGCGACTAGATACCTACTTATTCCTGTTGTATATTGTATGAGTCAGAGTTACAGTACCAGGATACATGAAATTGATATTCACAGGTAGTTGTGAACATGTTTTATCTATTGGCCAAAATACAGTCCTTGTCATACAGACTTGATGCTATTCATCCATTCCTTTAATAAGCCCCAAGCGGCACACCTTTGGAAGGAAATAAAAAACTTCGTCTAAAACATCCCAAGCAAATCTTCATTCGTCTTCTTGCCTTGATTACCCCCCACTTGTGCGGGAGGTGGCTGAGATGCACCACCAAGGTCTAATCCACCAAATCCACCCATCAAGTCATTCTGTGATGGTGGTGCTGCACTAGAGCTCCCCCCGTTCATATCGAATAAGCCCATCATGTCGTCCATGCTGCTAGCTGGAGCCTGAGCTTGAGGACTAGCAATTCTTTGTGGCGTACCAGCTAGACCTTCCAAGCCAGAAGAACCAGATGCTGGAGGTGCATCAGCTGATGCTGGCGCAGCCCCGTCAAAATCGATATCGAGAAGATTCTCCGCGTTATTTTGGCCGTTTTGAGTTGTAACTGCGGCTGCAATAGGATTCTCTACAGCGTTCTCTCTTTGTTCCTGGATGGCGGCGTGCTGAATAGCGTCTGCTCCATATCGGCCATGACCAACAAAAGTCTCTGGTGGTTTGTGATACACAGAGGCAAGTGTGGAAAGCTCGCCCAGAAGTTGCTCAAGTAAGGCTGGTGGAAGAGATGACATGGTTGACTTGATTGGGGGCTTGTCTGAAAGAATGATGTTCTGGGAAAATTAGCTATTATGTCTAAAAGAAAGAAATGTTGCCAACATACCTTGGCTATCTGCAAATCGCCAGACAGTAATCGCCAGTAAACATAGGCCCTATCTCTAATATCTGGATTATCATTATCGGCAGTTGCTGCTTGGAGAACCGTCTGAACCAGGCCTTGGTTATTGTCCGGTTTCTTCAAGAACAGCTTGACAACTGCAGTCAAAATTTGCAGCTGGACCTGTGTAAACTCCTCCATAAACCCCTCAACGAATCCAGCCAATATGTCATCAGCATTACTGATCTTTTCTGCGTACTCCCCAACAATCCAGATGAGAGCGCCTCGTGCTTCTGGTTCGTCCAGCTCGTCAATATGTTTGCAAAGTGTAGGAATAATCCCTTCATATCCGGGATATTTTCGGAAAATGTCCTTGATGACCACAATAGCTTCTTGGACAACATAATTGACTTTCGTTGCAATAAGATCAAGAAGTGTATTAACACATTTTTCACTAGCACTCTCGATTTTGATTGCTGCCTGCCCAATAGCCTTGACAGCTCTCCGAACAAAGTCCATATCAACTTCCAGGGCGTATTCTTTCAATTCGGCCAGGAGCTGGTCGACATTCTTGTCGTTTGCTATTCTAACCATAATTTCAAGCTTTTGAAGCTTGACGTATGGGGGATCGTTGTATTTGCAGAAAAATACTCTCAGTTCTTTGCTCAATATGTCGGGTTTGGACTGAAGCAGTAAATCAATGTTTCGTAATGCAACATATTGAACTTCAGGGGCCGAAGCAACGAGAGTTACTAATTCAAATTAGCATGAAACAAAATGTAACTTAGTCGCATAAGCTACATACCTAATGGAGGAGCCATTTTCTTCAGATACTGTTTTGTGAGATCTTCATTCACATATTTCATGTGCAAAAATACCACTTTGACGGCAGCCAAAACTACACTAGGATTGACGTGCTGGAACTGAGGAGACACTCTTTCACAAATGTGTTCAGATTCCTTCATATCTTGCGCATTGTATTCTGCCAGCGTAGAAAGAATAGTAACTCGGCCCCACTCCGTACATTCGTTCAGTGCCATCAGCATTTTCTTCAAGGTCGCAGGTGTTACTCGTAGAGCTTTGGTTTCTGGCGCGGCTTCATTGATCTCTGCTAGTGCTGTGACAGAGTTGGCGACTACCATTGGATTGGGATCCCCAATTAGCTCCTGTAACGTCTCCAGAAACCCATTTTCCAGGCACATTGTCGGATTCAAGTCGAACAATTTCGCAACGCATATGGCAGCAGTTTTTCGAACATAGGGAGATTCGTCCCGTAGTGTCTTCCGTAAAGGTTCCTCCATATAATCCACCATTTTGTCCACCCTGATACAACCCATCGTTCGAATAGCAAGTGCCCGCACAAGTGGGTTTGGGTCCTCCGAGTCCTGAACAAAGGTATTGACCGCGAGAATACATAGATCTGGATGTGATTTGGCATAATTCCTAACAATGAAATGTCAGCAGCTCCTCTGCCTGGTTAAGTCTGGCCATAACATACATTAAATACAGATAGACTAGCTTCTTCTGATCGAGATCCGCAGTAGCAATGTTCTTCAATACGTCCGGAAATAATGCAGACACATCTTTACCCAAGGTCATGGACATAATAGTCTTCTGAATCGCCTCTTTACGCTCGTATGCGTACTGAGAGACCAAGCCTGCTCTCAATTCGAAGGTCTCGCCTTTTCTGGGTACCTGGAAGGCCCCTTTGATCCTGTTGACCGCCATCACTTATAGATGGCGATTCGAGGTCTTGCCCCTCATACACTGAGGTCCGTTTCCTAGAGGCTGTTCGTCGGCCGGCAGCTTTGTGCGAAGCGGGAGTTCGACAAGTCTAGATGTGGGAATAGTTCGTTTTCAAGGAAAACACTGAGGCCTCGAGATATTTCGGTGGGGGTGAAGGTGGATGTGGTGTCGTTTGTAAAGTGGAAGGTGTTCGGCCACTTCTCTCAGCCTTCTGGTGCGCTTGCAGGGGTGCAGGAGTTCAAGCTTCGCCTGGAATCCTGGATGTGGAGGGAGCTCCTTGTCTACAAGACCCATTGACATGAAACAACAACACAACCCAACCACGGTTGGTGAGATTACTTGAAAGCGGTAGTGTCGACTATGGTGAATGATATTTCTCTCCTTTACAACATTCCAAAATCATGAGTCTAACAAATTTTTCAAAGGCAAACCTCCCAAACCTCCGGCGCTTGTTTGTTGAAGCACGAACAGATGTGGAAGAAAGCGCATACTCGAGGAAGGCTGTAAGTAACCCCTCCCCTTTCTTGTATATGTAATAATTGTCAAAATCTAGTTCTATAATATCGTTCTCTTCATGTCCTCGGTAGCAGTTTTTGGTCTCGTCGCGCAGAAAATGAACAAAGTCGTAAAATAGCGCCTTCAACTCCGATGCGAATGGCGCCCCTCCATCATGACAATGCCCTACACTCATGCTACAAGGCCAGAGACCATCTGCTTCTAAGGGATAGTAGCGGGAATGTGGAAATTCTAAGCAGGTCACATTCGCTACAAGAGAGTCACTCAGGAGAAGCATAGAAACAGAGATGCAAGACTGGGACGGACTGGTAGTGGATTGAAGGAACACTCTACTGCAAAAGTTAGAATATTTCTCTCTCATCTGGCGTAGAAGTCCGTAGTGCAGAATATGGGCTTACACGATGGTCCATCCATTGCCATAGTTTCTCCTAGAGGATAGCCGAGCACTGGGCATCTATCAATATAAAATCTCCCTCGAGACTTATAGAGAATCCTCTTCTACCCATACCAGCTTTCTCCCATCTGTCCTTCCCAATGTCTCCGTGGCAAAAGTATCGTGACCATATTAGTATCTGACCCACTCCTTCAAACACCATCCATGTGTTGCGGAACGGAGTTCAAGTCCACCCCTTCAGTATATTCGTACAAACCCCACCATACTCTCCTCAAGCCGCTGTTCCCTCAACAACCTCACCCGTGGTATCCTTACCAGGCGCAACAGTACTCCCCCCGTCATTCTTCACCTTCTCCCACTGATCCGGCGCATAACACTTCGGCGTCCAGGCATGTATAGCAGCAACCTCGGCTTTCAGCGTTTTATTCACCAATCGATGTCTCGCAAGTGTAGTCTTCTTTTCGAATTGCGGCGAGACGATTATGGCAGAGAAAGCTTGTCCGCATCCACCTGTTGGAGGAATTAGTTCGTATAATAGAGGGAGAGGGAGGTGGGATGGCGGGGTAATTATCTACCGGACATATCTTCGATTTCTACATGGGTAGCTTGGAGTTCTGAGATGAGTTTTGCTTTGAGGACTGCTTCTGTGACCGGTGATTCTTCTACCATTTTGGCTGTATAGGTGTGAGGAGGACGAAGAATTTATGTAATACCTAGGTAGGTAAATCTTTTGTAGAGAGATCTTATCTGATGCCGTGATCAAGAAAAAGGATGCACAATTGCGTCCTAATTACGCGAAGTTTATCCGGACACTCTCTGTTCTGTTTGGCCATTCACTTGATTTGTATTCCATCACTGGTCTTGTAAAAAATACCTCCGTACAGATAAGCTTCTTCCATGAAGGGAGGTCATCATAATGAGGGAACATCTGGAAAAGGATGCCTTCGCTCTCTTCTGCTTGAAAGTGGTGCAGGACTATGATTCTGTCCTGGTTTCACATATGCAACCCAAGCCTTGGAGGGTTCTTTAAATATGCTTGTTAAAATGGATAGAGAAATCGAGGTAGTACTAAATGCGAGATTTTTGATATTTGAAAACTCAACCCTCCCAATAGAACAATAACAAGAGACTGGGCCATTAATGTATAACAGAAAACTCCTGACCTAAAAACACATCAAGTTCATCCCATCGCAAAACTATACTGCTTCCATCGCAAATGTTTCGTACAGCTGATTTAGGAAAATTGAAAACCCCAGCATCTAGAGCGAGATCAACCCACTCTTGCATATGATTAAGAAATGGAAATCCATGTGTCGGAGAATGCGCTACAGAAGAGGTATTTGGGTATCAATTGGAAAAATATAGACAGCCTCCACCATCTCCAGCTTATTTCGATCGGCTAGAGGAAGTTCGGGAGAATCTGGGAAAATAGCGTGTCAGCACCAAAGTATCGACGTGCGGGTATTGAAGTGAAGCCCAAATGCCGCTGATACGACAGGCAATCATGTCAGATCGCATGCGCAGCTTCCAGTGCCCCAAATCGATTGCGCTTTGCAATGCGCATGAGGGGGAAGGCGGAGGGTCTGATCTAAAGAATGAATAGAATCAAATTACTTACGGCATCCTGGATTCGGCCTTTTTATCCTGTATGCGATCCTTTGACCCAGATAATGTGCTCAAATTCCACGCCTTCACCATAAAGCTCTGTGTGTTGTCTACGTAGTTCTCGTTCTTCACTTCCTTGACACCAACCTTCACTCCGTCCTTTGTAAATACGACATTCTTAGATTGCATCTTGTCCGAGGCGGCATGGGAGATATTTTGGACGGAAAGATAGATTTGATAGCCGATGAAGGCGCATATGGCCAAAAATATCAGGAAGAAGATAAGAGGGAGCGATTTGCTGGCGCGATTGTTAGCAAATTTCTCCGCAAAAACACGTTATGGATATTTACACAAAAGCTGATTGGGCTGGTGGGGGAGGCTTCGGTGTTGATCTTCCCCAGGCCATGATTGTGGATCGGACTTTTAGAGAGGGTAATTGGTAAATGTCGCAGACGCAGATGTGTAGGAGTTGCAATGAAAGAATGAAAAGGGATCAGTGAAGTGAGAAGAAAAGATTTGTGGAAGGAAGGAAGGATGTTGTAGGAAGAACCTTGAGACTGAGGCTCAGGGGGGTATATGGTAAATCAAGCCGACAAGAGTATGATGATCGGGCCACATGCAAAATGGGCGAACATTCAGGGTTGTGCCACCTTCCGGATCCCCACTGAAGCGGAGGCTTAGCTAAGGCTGATCGACTTTAATGGTTCATCTAAACTTAAACTATATATAGAACGGAAAAAAGCAAAACGAATTTGATAGGAATTATCTACTGAGTGACTCCCTACAATTACCAAAAACATTTACATTCGAGTTTTGGCGGCATTAGTCATTTGCAAGGCATCATTTGAGTGCAATCGGATTCAAGAGAATTTCTCAACCTATTTCCTGCCACATGTATCTCTATGAACCAACGCTCTTCACCCTGTGAATGAGTAGGTGAGGGCGTATGATTTGCCAACAATAATACCGACATATTCAGTGTGTACCAACCAACTTGAGAAGAGCATGCTACAAAATCAATGGGCCCGTGACCCAAAAAGTAAACAACAGTCTGGCGGATAGCTGGAATTGATAGTTCAGCAAGATCAAGTCGGCAAATTGTTGTAATTGTGACAAGTAGAGGTTGAAAACAAGACCCTATAACTTTATTCCCAATTTCCCATGTGGAAGGAGTTTAAAGTTGAGACCAGACGGCCAAACAAATCCTAAAACGTGTGACTTTTGCTCTCCATTTCGTCACAATCTTCTTTCCAGACCACACTGCGTAGCCTTAAGCAATTCGGGAAATCCCTCTTCTAAACGGGCAACTGCTTGAAAGATGATAGTCCTTGGATATTGTCGCAAAGCTTTCGGATATCTCGACCCAGAATCTCCCGGATTCTCATATGTTAATCTTCAACGGCATACAAGATGCCACTTTGGGGCGGTATGTAGTGCTACCGTACCTGATTTGGGATCTCAGGAACAGGCTGTTCCTCCATGTGCTACGTCAAACGTCGTGTACGGGCAATACGGGGTAGAATAATTTTCCGACCCCGACTTGTACCAACCAGCCGCCAACAATCTTTTTTGTGATCCTCTTCGCTTGAGACTTGGAGTCAGTGGGAAGGAGGTCGATGGTGTCGAACAACGACCACGAGGTCACACGGGAGTTGTGAGAAGGATCAAGTACATGAAAAGGCTGAAAGGTGTTGGTATTTGGATACTCTGGTTGGGCATCGTTCCTGGAATCTGCAGAGTAATATACAAGCAACACTCGATCACATCTGCGGACCACGCATGAAACCGTATTTTTCGTGAAACAGGCGCCTCTGGCTCAAAGGGTGGCACACACGAGATGATTTGTGACCCATTGCGGTGGATGTGATTTTGCAAATGGGGAGGAGGGGTGATGTGATGGGCTTTCGGCGCTTAACTTAGTGGTGGAAGGAGGTCGACTTGGTTGTCTTCCCCTGTTCTTTACCCCTGATACGTTGGATGTGAGCTCAAGATAGTCCATACACACCCCTCGAGAGTGACAACACCAACAGGGCCGCACACAGCACACCACAATAAGTGACCTTTGGGGTCGGTGAGAAGCTCGCGAGATAGAGGGTAAGGGGTACCGCCTTCATGGTACTCCTGATCCAGGAGGTCAAGTTCTCGCCCAAGTCACAGCTGCCTACTGCTACTGCATGCCTATACATACTAGCTCCTATTAGAAGACGTTGATATACTACCTCGTGGACTCTTGCACTTCCCCCCTCTCTCTTCTTCACTTACCAGATTTCGAGTCTGGTTCTTTGCTGCTTTGATATAATTGCAGCTGCGAGTCCTCTCCAAGTCATCGTGACATCGGCAAACTATTACAATACACCACATCCTTGTAGCGGGGCAATCCATACTCGACTGCCCAGGTGGTCTGGAACACAGAGCAGACTTCATCCTCAAAAGGTACGGCTCCAACAAGAATTCTGATCAGATGGAATGGAACCAGTGGGATTTCAGTTTCCAGCTGCTACCTCATCTCTCATGCTCCGCTCCAGGCCAGCAAAGTGCCAGAGAGACTTCTCAAGCTCTGGAGTTTGCTCCCTCGAAATGCAACACTGAAGGTAGAGAGAGGTACAAAGGGAAAAAAGCTGACTGGCACCTTCATATAGAAGACTTGTCCTCTTCCACCACTGCCACTGCACATCTGAAAGAGGCCCAAGACCGCTCGCTCAGCTCCAGTCCCAGTCCCAGTCCCGGACTGTACTTCCAAAGCTGCGACAGGCAGACCAAACTTCCTCCTGACAGGGCCGAGCGCAGAACCAAAGACAACTGCAGTCCCCCTTGGCTCTTGAGCGTCAACACGAAACTTTGACGGTGCGGCAAAATACTGACGAACTGGAAATTGCACTTGTAAATCCTAATCTGGTCGTCTGATAAATTAACGACAAGCGACAGGAGATTTGCGGAGTGATATTGCGGTGACAGTGACTGTGACAATTGCAAGGCTCCTAGTGGTGTAGGTAAAAAGACTGGAGCGAGAGCGTTTTGACTGACTCTCCGGAGCCCAGGTGCATTGAAAGTTGCCGGGTGCTTTGACGCTAGGAAGCTCTGCATCCATCTCTCCCTCTGGTAACAAGAAACAACAAAGGATCCTGCGTCCACTCCTGATCGCACTTCGCCTTACATACCTGCCCAAAACCGACGACATTTCACCTGCCATTGCAAGTGATTTTCTGCCGGTCACTGCATACTTTGGTGCAGTTCTGTTCCGACCGTCCCCCCATTCCTCAACCCCGCATTCGCATTTGACCCTGAGCCGCTGCTCAAGATAGCCTCACCATGGCGAACCGCGCGCCCAATCCCAGCACTGGGTCCAGAAAGATTTCCTTCAACGTCTCAGAGCAATACGATATCCAAGATGTAGTCGGAGAAGGTGCTTATGGAGTTGTCTGGTAAGTTCGCAGAGAAATCTTTTCGACCGATCCATCGTCAAAGTCAAAGCCCACCCCTTGGTGTCCTCATCCCACCAAAGACAATAGCCGCATTGCTAGATGTAGTGTAAAATGCGTTGCGGTCATGGGTTACGATAATCGGATATGGCTTCTGCGTCGATGGTCGGTTCGATTGTATTAATTACGAGGGGCTAACATGTTCTGCAGTTCTGCCCTTCACAAGCCCTCTGGACAAAAAGTCGCCATTAAGAAGATCACCCCCTTTGACCACTCCATGTTCTGCCTTAGAACCCTCAGAGAAATGAAGCTCCTTCGATACTTCAACCACGAAAACATCATCTCCATCCTTGACATCCAAAAGCCTCGAAACTATGAGACCTTTACCGAAGTCTACCTGATTCAGGTGCGTGTATAATTCCACATTTTTTCAGTGCTATGGATGATTGTTGCTAATATCGATTTACAGGAACTGATGGAGACTGATATGCACCGAGTCATTCGAACTCAGGACCTATCCGATGACCACTGCCAATACTTCATTTACCAAACCTTGCGTGCTCTCAAGGCAATGCACTCGGCCAACGTGTTGCACCGAGATCTCAAGCCCTCCAACTTGCTACTAAATGCCAACTGCGACTTGAAGGTCTGCGATTTTGGTCTGGCCCGTTCTGCTGCTTCTCAAGAGGATAATTCTGGATTCATGACTGAATATGTTGCTACTCGTTGGTACCGTGCGCCAGAAATCATGTTGACATTTAAGGAATATACCAAGGCAATTGACGTATGGTCTGTTGGATGCATTTTGGCAGAAATGTTGAGTGGCAAACCTCTGTTCCCTGGAAAGGATTGTAAGCTAGTCTTATTCTTTCGGATGTAATTTTCAGGCGCTAACTGAGAAACCAGATCACCACCAACTTACCCTCATCTTGGATGTCCTTGGTACGCCAACAATGGAGGACTACTATGGTATCAAGTCTCGTCGTGCGCGCGAGTACATTCGATCGCTGCCATTCAAAAAGAAGGTCCCACTCCGAACCCTTTTCCCCAAGACCTCTGATCTTGCTTTGGATCTTCTGGAGAAACTCTTGGCTTTCAACCCCGTCAAGCGCATCACAGTCGACGAAGCTCTTCAACACCCATACCTTGAACCCTACCACGACCCTGAGGATGAGCCAACTGCTCAGCCCATCCCCGAGGAATTTTTCGATTTTGACAAAAACAAGGACAATCTCAGCAAGGAACAGCTCAAAGAATTGATCTTTGCAGAGATCATGCGATAAACGACTTTTCTGATAAACCCACCCAATCTTACTTTTTGTTATTGCTGGTTTGAGAGGCATTGGTTAGAAAATGCTTCGCAATCTAGGAAAACCATTGATGATGATCTCTGAACCTCTTTTGCAAATTTCAAGCCGTACTTGTCTCAGAGCTTTCCAAACTATCTGGATCAAGGAAAGGTTGGTCTACAAGTACAAAATTTTCCAAAGCGTATTCAAGAGGAGTTTTTCTTGTTGCATACGATGCGGTTCCTATCGAATGGTTTGTTTATTCCATGCGCGTCGTTCGGAGGACTTCAAATGATCATTACAGGACCTTTCTGGAATTTGGGAACTTGATTGTACGAAGGCATGATGAGACCATGATCATTCCTTGCAAGCCTGGGTATCGAATTTTCTGTTCCTTCTAGTATGTCCCGCTCGAATTCTTCTTGGGACAATCGGATGGCATCGAAAACTGAATAGATGGCCGTACTTTTGAATGCTAAGAGGATAATTTATTATAGACAGTGTTTTATTATCGAATGTGACATTCATCGCTGGGTATCTTGGTTTTTTCGTCATAATTCATAGCCTCATCTGGCACCTCCAATAGGAGGAGCTCCCACAGCTTCCCGCAATCTATTCTCTCTCCCCTCCTTCCAAGCCTTGTCAACAGCTTCAATCTTTCCCCCCAGCACAGTAATAGACTCCGGTTCTAATAAAACCATTCCTCGTGCAACTTTCACGCCTTTCTTTAATACAACTTTGCAGCCAATGTTCATTCCTGGCGGATAACTCAATTTCTCCACTCTCTTTAGCTCAAATCCATAAACCTTCTGCCCCTTGACATCCTGCAACAAAACCTTAAAAGGTCCATGTGATTTCTGCTGTACAGCTGGCGTTGTAGCCGCGAGAGGGAATTGTGTCGCTTGTGTAGAATCCTCTGGTTGTGTGGGTAATACCCTAATCACCTCCCTCCCTTTTGTCGTCTCCCCCTTCCGTTCGCTTTCTAGCGATTCAACAATATCCCATTTACTTCTTGAGAGATCTTCGATGTCGAGGATTTGACAAGGGATATCGGCGGAGAGAGAACTCGACTTTAGAGTTGTGGAAGTTATGTTCGCTGGGAAGGAGGGGGTTTGTGGGGAGAGGACATTGGCGTTTGTTATGTCGGCGTTCAGGAGACGGACTCGGGTTGTTGCTAGAAGGGAGGATATAGGTGGAAGACGGCCGCTTGAGGGTGTGAGGATTGGGTGGAGGAATATGGGTGATGGTTGTGGAAGGCCGGCTTGGAGAAGCGCGGTTGTTAGTTGGTGGGGGGTTGTGGTTGACGGTTGGTTCATTCTGAGAAGTTTTGTTGTTGTAGAATACCTTCATGTATATCCCTTTGGGATCTCAAGGCTCATCCGTAACTTAGACAAAAACATCTGGGTGGAAGTATGTTGTGAAGTTTGGATCGTGAGGAGATGATTGTGTGAATGAAGTGGAGAGGACTCGGAGCCTCGTCCACAGCCTCGGTCGTCAGCCTTCCTTCCCCAGATTTCGAGCTTCGTCACCTTATCAGAATCGGTAACTCCATCCAAACTGACGACAACACCATAAAGACCATTCCATCACGCAATGAAATCTTCTGATTTCTAACCAATTCGAAATCATCATTCATTAGCCCCAAAAACATGTCCACAATAGCATCGCCTCGAGACTCTTCCGTCAATGGGCGTCGAGTCCCCATCAACGCAACACCTACATCTTCCTCACGCCCCTCCCTCGAAATAAACCGTTCCACCTCCGCCTCTCCCAATCCCCAACAACAGCCCAGAAAAGCCTCTCGCACCGCCCTCCGCGAATACTACAACCTCAAAGCCACACAATCCACTCCCGTAATCCCCGAATCCTCACCTCCTCATACAGACACCTTCAGCGAAACCTCCTCCATCCACGACATCTCCGATGTGCAGACCTCACCGCTGGACTCTCCCACCTTCAATTCAGAAACATACACCAAACATGTCTTGGAAACACAACCGCTATCTGAGTTATTGCGGACGTATAACCAGATTCTGACGGATATCAGAGCGTTGGATGCTGAGAAGAAAGCATTGGTTTATGATAATTATAGTAAACTGATTGCTGCTACGGAAACGATACGGAAGATGAGGGATCACATGGGGAAGGATAACCCGGTTGCACGGGAGCTGGATCCGAAGATTAGGGGTATTTATAGGAAGGCTGTGGAGATAAGGGGGGAGTGGAGGGAGGGGGTTGAGGAGATGAGTGAGAGGGAGAGGGAGGCTGTGAAGGAGAGGGACAGGAGGAGGAAGGTTGTTGAGAGGGTGCTGGAAACTCCGGAAAAGATACGATTATTAGTTGCTGAGGGAAAGAATGAGCAAGCGAGAAATATGTGGGTTTACCCTTCAAAGTTATTAGAGAGGTGGAGGGAAAGGGGAGTTGGTGGTGGGGATGTAGAAGATTGTATTGAGGATGGTGAGGCAGCTTTGAGGGGAGAGCCAGCGAATGAGAAGAGTTGGGTTAATGTCAAGGCAAAGAAGCAATCGAAATCATGATACCCTTTTGGGAACGACCAAACTTATCTCTGCATTATGGTATTGTGAGAAGCTTTGACTAATTACCATTCAAACCTTATGTAGGTCTAGAGACGCCAATGGCAGTTGCTTTAGGTGTCAGGAACAAGCCTTTACCAACCTTTATCTCCATTCATAACAAGCGAGAATGGATCACAATCAACCTCGCTAACATCAATCTTCCACTCCTCTTTCTCTCCAATCTCCCCGCTCTTCCTCAATACCCCAACTTCCTCATCCACCACTCCACTTAACCTAGAAACTATACTCTTCCTAAAGAAGCCTCTCTCACTATTACTATGGAAGGTAGTAATCACACACTTCCCCTTCTCAATCGCAGCCAAAGCTTCGTGATGACTTAACTCTCCAGTAAACAACAAATCCATATCCAGTCCATTCAACATAGAGCCTCCCGAACCAGCACAAATGCCTATAGACTCAATTCTGATAGCTGGCTTATCAATAATATCCTGCGGCGTAGCTACAGAAACACCCTTCAATTCCGTATGTTCTGTAATCTTTCTTACAATCGAGCCCAGAGTCTGAGGAGTAGAGAAACGAACGATCCGTCCGTAGCCCGCTGTCTCGAAACCTGCTGGAATTGAGGTTTTGAGAGGCGTGATGTTTGTACGTCTGTATTTTGTTAGACAGGGATGTAGTAAGGAAGTGGGGGATACGGACGTGCTGGGTCCCAAGGATAGGAAGATGTCGGCTAGCCAGTCGTTTAGGCCTCCTGTTGCGGCGTCGACGGCGGTGTGGGGGCAGTAGACGCTGATTCCTTCTTGGGCTAGGCGGAGGAGAGTTGTGGTTTGGGTGTCGGCCTGGGTGAGGGATTTGAGACCGCGGAAGATTATTGGGTCTGTGAAAAGCTCGTTAATGTGGGAATTGTTTTCATGTGTGACTGTGTATTAGGCTCTAGTATGAGAGGGGTTGTATTGAAGACTTGTGATATGATAGAAGCGAAAGAGTGTCAGAGAAGATGAATGATAGATTAATGGATAGGACGGTATCAACCTGGCTATGGGTTGTAGAGAAAAGCTGAAAGTCCATCAAGGAGCAGAGCAGATCCTGGCAAAAAGGAGAGAACGCTCCAGAAATAGAGATACCAAGGTCAATCAATTCCTTTCACCAAGCGGATTCGGAGCAACTGACTTGAAAGAGAGAAAAGAAACTCAATACAACATACGGTAAGCAATAATAATCGAATCTCTCCTTCTAATAGCCTCATCCGCAACAGCAGTCGTCAAATCCACCGTCACCAACGCGGAATTCTTCAAATGACCATGTCCTCTGAAAGGCGCTTCTAGTAATACTATTTGAGATTGTCAGTCATGTCTCAGCGTCTCAAAGTCACACAGTCCAATCCGTGAAATAAGAGAAAGTACCTACATCCTGTATTGTCGAAGCTTTTATCTGCTAGGGCCTCTGGATATCTTTCGAAAACATTAGCACGGAAATTGATTTGAAGGCTTCAGGAGGTGAGTGGACGGTATCAAAACTTACACTCTCCTCATCGCAGCAACAACTGCCCTTGTAAAAGGTGCGACTTTCGGTTTGACATTTCCCGTCTCCATCTTCGCGTTCAAACCAAAGTCCCTTGAAAAATTTTGATGGATTGATGATCTCGTAGTGGCGATAGTACGAATCAATGTTCGGCAACCAAGCATAATAGTATAATACCTTCTCAATTATCTTGGTTGCAGGTATTGCTCAAGTCTTGTCTCGCCTCCAAGCAAGAAGCTCTTTCCACACAAGAGCGCGGTGGAACCATCCCCACTTTTTTCTTTCCCCCGACCAATCAAAGTCCCCAACTAGATCCACGTTTTCTTTAAGAGCACAAACAACACACCCACCTCCATCCAAAAACACACAAACAGGGGTCTTGGTTTAGTGGTATAATGTTCCCTTAGCACGGCTTCTACGGGCCTGATATTGGGAGAGGTCGCGAGTTCGATTCTTGCAGACTCCAGTAGCTAGTGTTTGTTGTTATATTTTTGCACTTTTTTAGGTAGTTAAGCATATTGATATCTTTCTTTTGAAGAGGGTTATCCCCTCTACTACGGTCAGGCGCTCCGTAAGTCCTTGCATATGCCAAGAGATGTAAGCGAGCCAATAGGACCCGATGATTTCATAAGTTTTGGTACTAAAATGTATTATATTTGATGATAACTATAGAAACAAGGCCTTCTTTTACACAACCAAACATTGTATTTGTTACAGCAGTAGTAAATCTAACGGCGTACGCTCTAGCGTTGATTATTGTTAGCAATTGTACCTAATGCTACTCTTTTAAGTGGTGTGTCGCTACCATCAGCTCAAAACGTGTACTACCCTCGTTTGATGGCAGGTTATCTGGACGGCGAGTTCCTGTATCTGTAGTATCTGACCGCGTGTGTTCAGGCATTTTGGAAGTGGAATAATAAGTGATTAGAGCGATAATAGTGGTGTTGTTAATGCTGCTGAGTTTTGGTGTTTTTACCCCTTCAGGGGTATACAGGGGTTCGCTTTACGGAGCGCCTGGCAGCAGGAGAGGGGATAGAATAGGATAAGTATAAGGTCGAAAGCTGGCTAAGGGTTAAGTAGGGAGTCTTGTAAAACGACTCTGACCGAGTAGAACCCTCTAGAGTGCTAGGTATCCACCTAGGCAACCGAGACAGGGGCTAGGTAGCAGAGACAAGAGTACGGAGTCTCGTCTCGGCTAGCTAAGACCATTTCGTAACAGGGACGTTCTCATGTCTGGAAGCAACATGGAACCAATGGTGAATTAACGCTTATGCCTCCTAGATACAACTATTATAGTTGTATATATTGAAACGAGTTCGTTCGGCCACATTATATGTAGTAATAGCGCGGGCGTGAATTTCCTTAATAGAGGCCGTAAGTAGGATATTCTAGTATAGTTTCCTATTACTACCTACTTATAAAAACTTTACGAAAGAGCCCCTCTTGTCCATATAATCAAAAATCATAAGACATTCGAAAGTAAGCTACTTACTTCGAAGAAGTTTTAGTAAATTAGATTAGTTTAATTACTCTAGAGAATTTATTTAACCGACTTATATAAGTTATATTCGAAAATAAGCTATCTCTAAAAGTGTTTTAGTAAATTAGATTACCGTAATTACTCTAGATAATCTAGTTAACCGACTACCCTTATACTTTTTATTACGCTCGTAACTTTAACTGTATTATCTTAATCGTTACTTAGACTCCGCTATTTAGCGTATTAATAGAACTAATCAACTACTTAACTCAACTACTAGAATTTAATACGCTGCCGCTATTCTATCTTACGCCGTAATTAAGATAGACCCTGATTATTTCCAGCTCTCATACTTAAAAACATCCCTTACGAACAAGTTTCCATATTTTCATAATCCAAGTTCAGGTGTTATAGAGGACTACAATGTTTACTCTGTAAAATCAACTGTTTTCAGCTATGAGTGGGTCTTTATCCTTAAAGTACATTATTCCAGCTCTGTCTCACCAGTTCCGTATCTCATAATCTCATCCATCGTCACAAAATACGTCCAGTGTTGGAAAGCTGTACCCAAACGACAATTACCTCTCTATTCCCTTCCCTCCAGAATCTCGCCCAACACAGCCCATCCATCTTTCTTCCATGGAGCAAGCATGGTAGCCGTCTGCGCATCCCCCAACTTTTTCGTTCCAGCAAACGCTCGACCCAAAGCCTCTGCCTCTAATACACCATGCGGAGGAACACCTTTGATCGCAGTAAGCAAAGCCATCGCACCCGCTTCATCGTCCACGCCTCCAATAGCAGCAAGATGACTCCAACCATGGGGCTGATCAGGATGAAGGAAGATATCTGTTTGAATTTCCGTGAGAATTGCTTGCTCAGCATCATCACCCGAAAAGGCAGCGATGGCACGGAGAACCTCGCTAACTTGCGATTGCTCGATATCGGTAATTTTATGAGTCGCACGCAATTCCTGTAGAGTAGCGGAAACAGCCTCCAGACTTTCAGTGTCCTTGTCGAGGAGAGCAATGACACCTAGAAGAATCACCGACTGGACATGATCTGGATGGGTCTCAACACAATCAAAGAGAATTTCTTGGGCCTTGCTTCGTGAATCCTCATCTCCTTTTGCCCAGAGCATCTGAGCGAGGAGGCATACCGCGTCTGGATTCCCATTGGATTCTTTCAAGGCTGGCTCGAAGAATTGGAGGGCTTTCTCTGGGCATTGGTTATGGTAGTGTGCTAGACCGACAGTGAGATGAGCTGACAATCTACACTTTTGTCGAACTTCGGCAGAAAGATCATTACCAGCATCTTCATCGCTGAGTTCCAATGCGGTTTCGCCATTGTCGATAGCGTCAGCATGTGAGCCAGTAGAAAGTTGTGAGCGCGCAAGATCCGCCTTTGCCAATGCAAATCTAGAAAGAGATGATGGTGATTCTGTAACTTCGTAGTCCGCTTCGACGACCGAACAAATCTTGGACAATGAAGCAACACTAGAAGCTACATCATTGATGCGCTCCGAGAAAAGTGTTGACATATGCCGATATATCAAATCTTTGGGGGCCATGGACTGAAGTTGGCCAAGAGCAAATAATGGTTGAACAAGATCTACAACGTTTGATATATTGGAAGATGCTAGAATCTGGTCAAATGTCGATTGTGCATATTGCCGCCTAGTGATAAGGGATGAAGAATCCGATAATTCCATAGCATGAGTGAACAAGAGATTTGCTTCTTTTGTATCACCTAACATCAGAAGTGCCAAAAGACCTTGTCCAACCCAGGCATGGGCAAAGTCAGGGTCACTTGATTGAGCCCGAGTGAAAGCATCGGTGGCGAGATCGAAATCATTCTGCAAGAGATACAATGTACCTAGATTGGTCCATGCTTGAGGACTTCGCTCATTCAAGAACAGGCTACGAACGAATGAATGCTGTGAGACTCGCGGGTTCAGTACACACGTAACAACACCGAGGGCATTCCAAAACTCGGAATTTCCAGCTTCCAGCTCTATGGCTCGTTTGAAACAGCGGACGGCTGCTTTCAGATATCTCGTCGACCTTTTCTTCAAAATTTCTCCGAGACAGATATGGGCTCGATATTCTGCACAACCCAGATTATAATAAGCAACAGCCTGTGCATGTATATCATGGGCCGAGGAGAATATGGCTCTTTTATGCGCCAGTATTGACCCATGCAGACATTGAGTAAGTCGGAGACCTTCCCTCTCATCTTTCGGAAACTTCCCTTCTGCAAATACGACGTCGATACCCACTCCGTCAATATCGGCAAAGAGGGTGTATGTATCTTTCTCATTTCCAGTTTGAAGAAGGCTCTTGATCTTTTCTGTAGGAAAATCCTTGAGACGAGACTGGATCCACGAGAATACAGAGCAAGCATCACCAACTGCTTTCCAAAGATTGAATGCATCAGCACCACTCCCAGCAAGTTTGATAGCCGCATCGATGGTTTCTCTGGCGCGCTGAGCGGCATGTCCAAAAAGGCCTTTTCCAATACCGTCCCAAGCACTTTCCACAAGCGCCTGTATCAAGGCTATGGCAACACCGAATTCCCCGGCGTGTTCTGCCAGCACGTTTTGATAACCTTCAATAGCATCATCGTAGTCGCCAAGCTCCCTCTTCACATTTGCAAGCATATGCTTGGCAAACCAAGTCTCGCCAGTTTTGTTTTGAGTAATCTCTTCCTCAAACTTCTCAGCATGTTGAAAGGCCTTTGTTGCCGCAATGTACCTCCCGGAATTATGGTAGCTCTCTCCCAAACCGACCCAGGAATGATAGTCATTGGGTGCAATTCGAAGCGCGGACTGGAAGGAGGTAATGCTCCTGGCATATTCTTGCTTGTTTAATTCAGCTACCCCAAGAGCAGCGAAAGGCCAGCTAATACCCTTCTTTTTCGAGCCTGGTGCTGGTCTGACTTTGCCAGAATCCACAACTCGTTGAGCAACAACTTCGACCAGTTCCCATTCGCTCTGATCCGCAAATATTCTAGCCAATCGCTCTGCAGCAAGAACTTCGGAGGAAGAAAGTTCAAACGCTTTCTGAAAGCATTTTCGTGATCTCTTTTTATCCTTAGTATAGTCGGCATAAAACAGACCCAGACTGGTATATGCTGGAGCAAAGTTGAGATTGCTTTTCAAAGCAGCCAAGAAGTAAGAGTAAGCGCCGTTCCTGTCTTTTCTCGCTGTTCTGGAAGTATCCATATTCCATACGCAAATGCCGATACGGTATTGACATTGAGCAAGCAGATCTCGGGAGCGAGTATCTTTGCCTTTTATCTCTGAAATGCACTTTTCCAATTCCCCCTTACCGGCAATGTAGTCACCGTTCAGAGCTTTCACCCATGCAGCTTCAGCTCTGATACGGATATTACTCGAATCTTTCTCCAATGCACGCCCCAGAAACTCGATAGCAGCTGAGTAATCTTCCTCTTCTTCATAAATGAGACCAATGCCAATCAAGGCTGGGGGCGATGTTGGATTCTGGGCAAGGATTTCATCAAACAAAGCCTTCGCAGCGGGGTGATTTTTAGGCGATTGATAAAAAACCAGGCCCGTGGCAAGCAGGATGGTCGTTGCCTGTACTGAATTTTTGAAAGGTAGCCTGGTCTTTTCAGTCTGCTCTTTAAGTAGATGTTGAGCATTTCGCATCAGCTCAACAACACTTTCGTGTTCCTCGAGAAACTGATAGTACTCCCCCATCAAGCGATGAGCCAAGATTGACTTTCCGGACTCAGCCATACCTTCAGCCATCACAAGTAAACGATCCTCGCCTAGCAAGGGGTCATCAAGAGAGACTCCTCCACCCTGATCATCGTCATCTTCACTTTCATCGGAACTTGTGGGCTCGATCTTTGCAGCAGGGGCAGATGGCGGAGGCGATGAAAATGGAGATATCTCACAATTCATGAACGCTCGTAAGACTTTTCCGAGACCGCTTGTGGGGAAAAATCCGTAGTATTCCCATAAGACATTTGCATCTATATCTCCAATATTCTCAGGATCCTTCCATTCGAGGGTTATGTCCCATGCTAGCTTATATGGATGTTTGATAATGACCATATCTGCCGAGAGCTTCAATAATTTGGCACGCTTTTCTGCTTTTTCATCCTTTGGGAGCACTTCTAGAGCCTCCAAGCATCTTTGTATCAACTTTTCCTCATACTGCCGTCGGATCTCATCGTCATTCGTCCAATTGATAATGTTGGAGTAAAGTTCTTCTAGATCACTGTCTTTCAGCACCTCACGTTTCACTTCAGTTGTGACTTGACTAATTTTGGCCCCGAGCCTGGTTCTGCGTTCTCCAATTTGCGTGTTGATGCGTTCCTTCTCCTCAAACTCGGTTATTTGTGCCATGATCTGATATGTGTGAGCGGGATGTGGTACCCTGCCCTCCAGAAAGTCGTAGATGGGAGACCCTGGCACAACCACTTCCTGGGCCTTTTTGTGTTGTTGACGTGTCCCATGTGTTTTCGCAAAGCCCATGAACTTGTCCACGACATCTTGACATTTGTACTTGTCGTCTGCCGCTTGATAGATTTCGGCCAGCTTGACGGCCGCTACCTGGTACCGTCCTACTGCCTCCCCGCCCTGCTGTTGATAGACCTGTATGAGGCCTTGCCAGGCCTGAGGGTCATCTTTTTTAAGGTTCGTCGCGGCATTGTATGCCTTTTCCGCTTCGACATAGTTGCTCTGCTTGCTGTGTGCGAATCCGAGGAAAAGGGTTCTAGAAATACGTCAGACGTTGTCTGGCAATCGCCGAACGACCAAGCTGTGACATTTCCACTCACGCCTGATAATTTTTGGGTTCGGAAGCGAGCAGTTTCCCGGACTCGTTGACTGCGTCCTCGTATTTCTGGGCCTTGATAGCGGCGCCAATGGCTTTCAGCGCAGCCTTTGCGGACATGATTCTGCACTGGCGCTGGTGCTGGTGTTTGGCATGTCTGGATGGCGAGGGGTCGTTGACGGGTTTGTCTGGTCAATTCTGGTACAGGCGAGGTTCCGATGGACAAGCTCGACAAGCCAACGCAGCAGCCGCACCGATCAACGTATGTTTTTCTTCGAGACGATCGAGATCGTGCGGCACTTTCCTATGTAGCGATGTACCTATGTACCTGTACTTACCTATGTACCTACTTATGGGAACTTGGAGTATTTTAGGCGCGGGCGCAGTTACTGTATTTGGTGCGTTCACTCAGGTGGGCTATATCCCTGTCTGGAGATTCGGGGAAGGCTGCCAATGCAACTGCAATGACCGCCACACGCATCACTCCACCGTTGCCCCCATGTCCCCCCAGGATCCATGGCCTTGGAACGAGCATCTCCATGTCTACACGCAATCCGCGCACGTCACGAAAACTTAACTTACTTACCCCAACCCCTTTAACTACAACTGTACTCGAGTACCAGTACATCTACTGCATACTCCGTCTGATGTTCAGATGGTTTTTTGCTGCTCTCAACATTCACAATCCGGGGCAAACACATTCGATTGTGTCCAATTTCCCAACATCGTCATCCCATTGCTATCCGCCTCTAATTTATACATTTAGCTGCATGGTGGTAGCGTAGTCCACACCTCCCACTCTTCCCAAGATACGTACGGAGTAGTTGGGTGTGCCGGTCTTCCCACCGAAAGCTATACGCCCTTGATAAACATAAACAACCAATATGGCACCACTGAGGCTCACCATCGAAAAGGGCCATTTCCGTGATGCACACGGACGAGAGGTCACCCTGAGGGGCATCAACGTAGCAGGTGATGCGAAATATCCAAGTGACCCGGATCGACCCTCGCATATCCCAACAGACTTCTTCGACGGCGATAACATCAACTTCCACGAGCGCCCCTTCCCCAAAGAAGATGCACATCTGCACTTCTCGCGGCTGAAGCGTTGGGGATACAACACCATTCGATATGTTTTTACCTGGGAAGCGATTGAGTCGAGAGGCCCAGGCATATACGACGAAGAATGGATCCAGCACACCATCGACATATTAAGGCTGGCACGGGATTATGGGTTTTATATCTTTATGGATCCCCATCAGGATGTGGTATGGGTTCTGTGATTCTTTTTAAGTACAATGCTGATGAGATATTGTCTAGTGGTCGAGATTTGCAGGCGGTTCTGGGGCTCCCATGTGGACGTTATATGCATGTGGTCTCAATCCTCAGAGCTTCGCGGCAACTGAAGCAGCTTTAGTTCATAACACATACCCAGACCCGGAAAGTTTTCCCAAGATGATTTGGTCAACAAACTACACGCGATTAGCATGCCAAACGATATTCACATTCTTTTTTGCAGGAAGAGATTTTGCCCCAAAGTGCATCATTGATGGAATGAACATTCAGGATTATCTTCAAGGGCATTTCGTGGGTGCTTGTGCCCACCTCGCCAAACGAATCAACGAGGCGCAAGATTTAGAAGATGACATCATTATTGGATGGGAAAGTATGAATGAGCCTAATCGTGGATTGGTGGGATGGCCAGATCTGTCAATTATCCCAAGCGAGCAGAAGCTCCAGAAAGGAACCTCCCCAACAGCATGGCAGGCTATGTTGACAGGTTCTGGTCGGGCCGTTGAGATTGATACATGGGATTTTGGAGGGATGGGGCCATACAAATCAGGACGTGTTCTGGTTGACCCTCAAGGAGAACAAGCGTGGTTACCAGAAGGTTACGATGAGTCGAGGTATGATTATAAGCGAGACCTGGGATGGAAGCTGGGGGAGTGTATTTGGGCTCAACATGGTGTCTGGGATCCAAGCAAAGACATGCTGCTGAAGAAGGACTATTTCCACAAAAATCCCAAGACCGGAGAGACCATCGACTACGAAAAGTTCACCAATACGTACTTTATGGATTATTATCGCAAACACAGAGATGCCATACGGGCGGTCCATAAGAATGCCATCCTGTTTTGCCAGCCACCTGTGCTTGAAATACCTCCTGCAATCAAAGGAACAGAGGACGACGACCCTAAAATGGTCTATGCTCCTCACTATTATGACGGAGTCACACTTATGACCAAAAAATGGAACAGATACTGGAATGTTGACGTTTTTGGCATTCTGCGTGGTCGGTACCTGGCCCCTGCTTTTGCAGTCAAAATAGGGGAGACGGCGATCCGAAACTCCTTCAAAGACCAGTTGACTGCCATCCGACAGGAAGGTCTCGATTATATGGGCGATCACCCATGCGTCTTGACAGAGTTCGGCATTCCTTACGATATGGACGACAAGCATGCATACAAAACCGGGGATTACTCAAGTCAGTCGGGTGCCATGGACGCAAATCATTTCGCTGTCGAAGGTAGCTCGATGGCTGGATATACATTGTGGTTGTATATGACTGAGGTAGGACTTCACTTGATCTCAGGAATCACATTTAACTAACATTCCTTAGAACAACCACAAATTGGGTGATCAGTGGAACGGGGAAGATTTGTCAATCTTTTCTCTTGATGATCGACCACTTCCTCTTTCTCCCGTACCTCCAACCTCAACCAATGGCTCCGCGACAAGTTTAGACCAGAAAGCTGGGCCAACTACTAAAAAGGAGTTTTCAAGCGAAGCGACGGTCCATCCAGGAAATCTGGAGGCAAAATTGAGAACGCCTTCAATATCGTCAGCAGCTACTACAGATAAACCGCCGGAATTAACAAACTCCCCTGGCTTCAGGGCTGCCGAAGCATATGTTCGGCCGTCTCCAATTGCTACTGTTGGGGATATCATTAGCTATGGATTTGATCTTCGGAATGCAGTCTTTAACTTCAAGGTAAAAGGGGGGCAAGTAAGTCCGGACAACCCAACTGAGATTTTCCTACCAGAATTTCACTTTCCAAAGGACCAATCTGAGATTGAGGTTTCGTCTGGGAAGTGGGCAATAAGTACTGATGATGCAGATGGTGGCATGATCCAGCGGCTAAGGTGGTGGCACGGCGAAGGAGAGCACTCGATCAAGGTTAAGGGTGTACAAAGAAGACAGAACATGGCCCTCGGTAAGGAGGAGGAAGAGGGTTACCTTGACCAGTGCCAGCAAACTACGTCGGGTAAATGTAGTGTTATGTAGATATGAAGGGACGAACTTGGGCATTTTATTGGCGTTGAGCGTGTTGGTTGGATTCAGGATTATTACGAGGAAAGCAATTACATATGCCTTTTTGTTCTTTAATGGTATTCAAATCCCAGTTGAGTTGTGATGATGCTTACAATACCTCAAGTAAGGCTACGACGGAGGATTATGGACTATGACGCATAGGTACAAAGCTGACCAATTTCACCACCAGGGAAAGGACTCTTATTCACCCTTATACTTTTGTGATGTGAAGCTGCAGAAAGCACTTGAGTTGTAGATAATTTACAGTTCCAAAAGACGACAAAGTGTTGCTGTCGTCCCTGCGTGAATATAGTTTGGGTGTGTAGATCGTTGCAGTAACTTGGTAGCCTTGTTCGGCGAAAAGTGCCCGCGATTTCAGCCTTCTACCCAGGTACTTGAACTTTTACTTATATTCCTACGTTCCCCTTTTCACACCGCCGCATTTAAGAGAACCTCGTTCGTTTGTATTCCCAACCAGCTGCAGTTTAAGTCTGCGATCAGGAAGCTGGAGTTTGGTTATCGTTTGCTTGCGCTTCACCTTTGAGCGTGCCGACAGGCTGTGTGAAGGAAGAAGTAGAAACCACACCAGCAACCCACGCACATGACTGGGGATTCAGGTCGCAAGCTGGATAACTCTCCCATCAAGTATTCTCTAGGTCTCTCCCCCTCAAAATCTGTCGAAACCACTCGCTTGCTGCCAATAAGGGCCTGGTACTGAAATCATGAACGGCGCTGCGAATGGTCAAGCCACGATCGGAGCGGAGGCAACTCCAACACAAGTCAATGGCGGTGGTACGAATCTGCTGCCTCAAATCCACGAAGCTCTCAATCTAGTCCACGGGCCTTACTCCTCAAACGAATCTCGAAGACAGGCTGGCAATTTTCTGGAAGATCTCAAGACAAACCCAGAGGCGCCATACCACGGTTTTACTCTTGCCTCCGATAGAACCCAGCAGCCCATCGTACGGCACTTTGCCCTCTCTCTTCTCGAGTATGCTATTCGGCATAAGTGGAACGAGTATTCAGAGCAGCAGGCGACAACGTTGAGACAATGGGTTCTCGAACTCTCCCAAAACTTGTCGCAAGATGATCCGTTATATCTGCGAAATAAAACAGCACAATTATGGGTAGAGATTGCAAAGAGGAGTTGGGCAGCAGCATGGATGGATATGGATGAACTTTTGGTACAGCTTTGGAACATCCCCGGGCCAGTTGTGCACAAGGAATTTGTCTTGTTCGTCCTGGAAACCCTATCAGACGAGGTCTTCAACGGTGAAGATGCAGTGGTCATCTTGCGAGACGGAGCTTTGAGTAAGGCATGCGTGGAAATCTTTACCCCCGCGGTCGCTTTAGCAGAAGCCTTTCCAAATCGACAGAATGGCAACGTGAGATGTGGCGAAGAAGGCTGGTTGGTACGACTGGGCGATTTGCTTAATCAATGTTTAGATGCCGACCTTCTGAGCAATCCACAATATCAAAGTTGCGCTGCAAAAACTTTGGCAGTATACAAATCTGTAATGCCATGGGCTATTCCACGGGCAATCTCCAGTGCTTCTTGTGTACGCCATATGTGCAAAAGTCTTGCTGCACCAAGTGTCGCCGTACAATTGGTATGTTGTCCCGCACCCCTCTAAATCCATAACTCATTATTTTAGGGATCTGTAGAGGCGCTTCATGCTCTGTATAGTAGAGTGCAATTTACAGACGAAGAGTTTCTCGCATTGGTTTGTCCAATGTATGAGAGTCAAATGGTCGATTTGTTACGCAAGCTACACGAATGGTCTATTGTTGATCCTCGTAATGTGGATGACGAAAAGTATTTATTTGCTAAGAAATTCTCTGAGGTTTGTATTCCCTCATCTTTGAAAAAAAGAATCGATTTGACCAACCTTG
This sequence comes from Hymenoscyphus occultus, assembly GCA_900536445.1. Taxonomy (NCBI): domain Eukaryota; kingdom Fungi; phylum Ascomycota; class Leotiomycetes; order Helotiales; family Helotiaceae; genus Hymenoscyphus; species Hymenoscyphus occultus. The sequence goes on from UNPT01000187.1 coordinate 82,914, forward strand.
TTAGATGGTTTCAAATCTCGGCGGCTTTATTGAACAAAAGATATCGGCTATACCAGAGGCTTGCGATCTCCCTAATTTATTGAATCTTTTTCTTGCCATCACTCAAAGCCCTAGTTTTGTGGTTTCGATACCCGTTCTTGTTACATGGACACGATTGCTACGTTCTGAGACCATTGGCGGCTCTCCTACTATGACCCCACTAATTGCACCTCTTCTTGAACTTTGTAGCTCAAGATTAATTCGTTATGATAATATGAATGAGGATACTGATGATCCGTCTCTGATTCTACTATTAGAGGACATCGATACTATACCAGAAAGACACGCCTTTTTGGGGAATTACAGAAGGTACAGCTCTGTTATCATTGAGTTGATCGTGCGTCAAAAGCAATCGGAAGCCATTTACCACATTCTCAGTCAAATTGATCACTCATTACAAAATCTCTACGTTGGACAGCCTGCGTTTTCTGGTTCGTTATTCCCTCTAATCATGAACCCTGACTCTTGGCTGACCTGAAAATTAGCCGAGACTTACTCCAAGACCTCCATGGCAGTATTGCGCGTAGACGCACATTTCACTGTTGTAGAGGCAGCACTGAAAGGATACATGAAATGGCGCGCAACTCATGGATCCAATCCCCAAGCTGATGTAGGCTGCTACTACTCCAAATTCACGGCTTGTACTAATTTAAACCAGGACCATGAGCGAGTGAGCATTGAGAATAACCTTGAATCTTGGTGTGAGCGTCTGATAGAGCTCAATTTCGAAGTAACTATGAACAGCTTCAAATACAGAGGCCGCGCTAATTAATTATGAAGGATCCTCTCATTCGGAAACGGGTTCTTCAGCTTGCTGTTGCTTTCTCAACAAGTGCCTTGGACAAGAAAGTTGGCTTTATGCTCAAAGTATTGGAGAACATACTCATGAGTCAGCCAATTGAGAAGCCACAATTTACTGCATATTCGGATGCTGTCAAGGAACTCCAGGTTGATGGCACTTATGAATTGCAGAGGTTGGCGACAAAGATGCCAGACCAACTTCTTGTGAGCTCATAATAGCCCCTTTCTCAACTTGCAAATTCTAATCTTGACAGGATGTCTACGATCAACTGGAAGCCAAGGTTTCAGAGATCATTGCATCTGGTAGACTTGACCCTAAAAGACAAGTTTCATACCAAACATTTCTCTTCACAATCATGTAAGATCACCTTCCCGCACTCCATATCCACTGGCACTAACAGAATCCTAGTCACCGGGCAAAAAATATCGATCCAGATATCCGATTTCAAAAGCTTCAGGCATTCATTGGCCCTGTGCAACAACTCTGGCAGAACCCTGAAATGGATGCTTCTATTACTAACTTGGACGGCTTCTGTGAAATGATGGGTCTGAACAAAGTTCGGCAATACCTTGTGAGTCGACGGATAAACGAAATCCAAGACTGGTCCCAATATAAGCTCGATCCAGAGGGTCAAGCCATACAAGCGGAGTTAGAAGAGCGACTTAAGGTATGATGGCACCAGGTCTCTGTAATCGTTGCATTCCTTTAACTTTTTTTGATTAGGCTCTTCCTCTTCGAACCACGAAAAACTTCTTGGCATGCTCGACTGAAAAGATTGAACGAGACACTCCTGCCTACAAAGTTTCCCGTGCCTTATGGCGGGATTCTCTACCAACAATTCTCCCTAATTTACTGAAATTCATGAGGTCTGTACATATCACTGTGCTTAAGAAATCATATACCTAATTTTCAATTAGCCATGCGCACGCTTTTCATAATCCAGCAAACTGGACCGAATTACCAACAGAGTTGCGACCACTTGTTAGTCGTATCCTCACCGATAGATTTTGGCAAGCTGGTATATCAGAAGGAACAAAGGAAGACTTTTATGCCCGTGTTTCTGGCACAAAGTCTACAATGGAAGGATTTGCATCCTCAATTCGAGGTTCCATCCGCACAGTTAGAGAGGCCTGCTACTCTATACTCTGGTGTATGAGTAGACTGGATGTTGACTTTTACGGCTTCAGCGAGCTTCCTGGGCCATTGGCCCATGCTCTCTTTTCTGATGCTCACTGTCTGTCATCACACCAGCTCATCGCATTACTAAACGTGGTCCGATACATGGTTGATGATTGTCCAGTGGAAGTCCGAGGCCACTTCATTCCACCTATTTTAGCAACCTGCTTTACACAGATGGATGGAAAGATCAGCTCTGAATGGGAAAAACAGACCCACAAGGAAGTCGCTCCTTCTGGAGAAGATAATTTGACTGAGGAAATGAAAGAGGCCAGCATTTTGCGTCAATTAACCAATAGCGCGGTGATGATGATTGGGGGTTTTTTGGACCCAGCAAAAGCAAGTAAGTATACCCATTTTCGCCCCGAAGATCTACTAGTTGACAGTATGTAGATCCCCCAGCGGCTGCAGCAACAACTGCGGACGGTCACCCAGTATCCGCATCATATCCTATCATGCGACAATTCTGTCTCACAAACTCTACAATTCTCGAACCACTCCTCACATTCCTTGCTCATGCCATTCGAATGCGCGATACCCGGTGCTGCGGTGTTGTGCTCCGTGTCTATCGCTCCATCATTCCCGAATTCGCATCTCCCCAAGACTCACCTATCAATTCCTCTATCCGAGAATTCATCAGTACCGATGTCCTCAAAGCCTGCATCTCCTCCTTGAACGAGCCCTACTTTATCGACCTTCACAAGGAGATTGCCCAACTAATAGCCTGTATACTAATAGTCTACTCCCCTCTGACCAACACACCACGTCAAATCCTTCTGTCTCTCCCGGGCATCCAGGAGAAAGCAGTGGATAAGTGTATCGAATACATCACGCGAGCGGGTACCCAGCAACGACAGCAACGAGTCCTTGTTCTGGAACTCCTGAAAGATTTGAAGGGCGTCAGTATCTCCGAACAGGGACGTATCACCAAGGGACCGGGAACTTCTCGACGGGAGAGAAGTAAGATGCAGCAGGAGTTCATGAAGGAGCAACCCAAGACTGAGGCTCCTGGCGGTGGTCGAAGACCCAGTCCAAGTCTTGAGGGTGTGGCAGGGATGTTTGAGGGGTCGTGAGTGAGATGAAGTGAGCTGTCAATTTCTGACGATGCGTTGGGGGTGGCGGTATGAAATGTGGGTTGCATTGGAGAAACCCTGGATGGCGCAAGCTTTTCTTTGCTTCTGCGCGTGTGTTCGGGGAAGTGAACGAGAGTTCCCCAGATGAACTGGAGGGGAAGGTCAGCTGGGGAAAGCGGGGAAGTGAGTGAGTGATCGAGCCAGCGGGAAATTTATGGTAGGGCAGAGTCGAGAGCATTTTTTTTTGTAGAATACGGGATGGCAAGGGGAGGGAAGGGGAGTTGTTTTTTTGCTGGGATGGGAGATCTTGTTTTCTCTCTCTCTCTCTCTCGCTATTATTACTACTATCAGACGAAGGAGGGGTAAATCTTTGAATGGATTTTTCGTCAGCGGGACTTTTTATTTTGCTGTGCGTGCTAAGGACTATTCTCTTTCTCGCCTTCTTCTTCTATTTCTTGTGGCTTTTTTATTTTCCCTCCTTGTCTCTCGCCCTCTCGATGGATGTAGGTGTTGATGGGGATGCAGAACAGTACAGGAACAGGTACAGGTAGATGCGATGAGATGCAGGGACCACCGCCTCGTCAGATGGGTATGCAGTGTGTACATGTGCGGTGTGCACAAAAGGAAAATTTGCGATTACGATGTACTCCGTATGGATATAGATGGGGAAATATAGATGAGAGGTTCGTTTCTTATTATTATTTTACTGGTTGTAGGCACTCGACTTTTGCTTGTGATATATATTTTCTTTCTTGAGTCTTGACTTGGAGGGTGGAGAGAGGGAGGAGAGGGAAGGGGGAGAGTTCCCTATCCCTCAGGGGGGTTTCTTTGAGGTTGAGAGTGAGTGAGTGAGAAATGCTTCACTTGCCCACAATCCACAGTAACCGTCATGAAATCCACCACACTCCATCCTCGCGAAGCGAACTACATTCCTCTTACCTACTTGAAAAGAGTCTTCTTGCCTCAATTAGATCTACCGTAAGGATCCAAGTCTCATCATCAAACTGAACCGAGTATACAACCGAGAAAGAACGGAACTAGAAACTAGGAACTAAGGACTATTGAGATTCCGAAGGGGTCGTTGCGTCAGATTTGTTTCTTTAGACGCTGACGCTGACGCTGACGCTGACGCCTCGTCGGTTAGATGTCGGTTAGATACTTTCTCTCTTTTCATCTGATGATGGGAGGTTGAGACATCGTAGAGCTTGCGACTTCGTAGTGTGGTGTAGTGTATTTTGTTCGTATTGTAGAGTATGGGCGAGGAGGGTTACTGGTTTGCTGGCTTTGCTTTATTGTAACTTACTCTATTTTACGGAACAAGGAAGGTGTTTTGGTGGGATACTGTATGAGTGAGTACCTTGTTGTTGTGGATTTTTCTTTCCTCCCCTCTCCCCCTCTTCTTTTCTTCTCTTGTTCTTTTTTCTTGTTCTTTTCTTTTTCTATCATCCTACTTACGAGAGTCTATCTACATTAAACACTGTGCTTGTGTCTTTACATGTGTCATCACGCCCAGGCATCTTGATGTGCATAGAAGCCCTCAGGGACAGAGACAGAGACCGGGGGGGTTGGGTTTAGCATTCAATGGTTTCCATAGATACAATACATATAACACTATACGTACATGTTCGTGTTCGTGTTTTTGCGGGAAAGACAAGGCAAGGCGGTAATACTGTACCTAATTTCATCTGAAGAATCACTTTGGTATGTACTCCGTATGTACTGGTATGTATGTTGTATTTTTGATTATTTTCTCCGGGGATGTGTTTCTCTTTTCGAGCGAGCGAGCAAGGGAATTTGGATGGAGTGAGTGGTGGAGGATGGTTGGGGTGTTTGTGATGTGTGGATGGTGTATTCAACTTTCTTACGGTGTATAAGTAGGCTTTTTGGGGAGGAGGGGTCTCATGAGACATTCTTGACGTGAGGATTACGAAGAAGATCGTTTACGGAACGGTACTATACCCGGTTCACCGTTCTGCTACAGTAATTGGACGGACGGGAACTACCGCTTCTTACCGAGTTAGAGGTTAATTGCAGGACTCGGTAAGAGTAATAAGTAGTGAGATATACTTTTCAGATCTCGCAAGGATTGGGAATCGATGCGATGACAATTCGTCCTTGCATACGGTAGCCTTAACGGGATACTTACACTTCTAACGGCAAAGGTAAAGGAAAAGGAAAAAAGGACGTTCCGGATACGCGGATGTTCGAATTGGTAATTCGTAGACTCCTACTCTAAAGGGTTCTCTTTTTCTACAAAGTACACGTCCGAAAGTGTTACTGTTGGATCGGCGCTGCAATGTAACGGCCGAACGAGTAGGGGTTCGCCGGTTGTGTGACGTCCGAATGGGATGAATGGTCAGAAAGCTCTCCAAGTTGGGTTGTGGCACGGTTAGGTAGCCTTATTTTAGGGGATGGGTGGCATTGGGTGCGGAGGAGGGAGGGGGGTAAGAGTGACGGGTGGTTGGATGGATGGCAGATCTTGGATACGATTACGCGGACGTGGATCATCATGACCTGTCCACGATCCTTCTGGGTGGGTACGAGTAGATTGCGATATCTACTGGTTGTGGTCATTCAGGGTGCGGCTTTTCTTGGGGGGTATATATTGATTCGCGGCTTTCTGTATAATTCTGCTTTTGGATTCAACAACTCCGTTCAAGGTTCTCTACAAGAGGTAAAATACTTGGTATGGAACGGGTGGGGATCGTGAGGGGCTTTACAACGAGGTTGGGCCGAGGTCATGGATGAGGGGACTATGATGAACAGGGTGACATGTAGATGGACGTATTCGAGTGAGTGAGGCTTTTCGTTGCTATTCTCTTCACAGCAATGACTGGTGGAAAGTTCTTCTGTGGTGATGGATGCTTCTTGGGTGCTTCGATGGCTTGGGATGGTAATAAGCAAGCATTCAAAGGATTTAGAGGCTGCGGGCGGGGAAGCTGGGAAGTTGATCCCCTGGAAGTCCCTGGGAAGCCATCATGTCGAGTGACGCCAAAGGGAACGCATGGCACTGCACTGCACTGTGCGAGCAGGACGGGTCGATGTTGTTGAACGGTGGGTTCCATGGTGCATTGGTGCAGCAGGTTGTACCCAGAAGCCAAGAGGCAGCTGTCTGACAGACGAACTACAGTTTGCCGCCAGGGCCAGGAGATACTTCGTAGTTGTTGGTGATGAGGTATGAGTACGGTACTCCCGTACATATAAATCATATCGATGAGGGGTGGTTAGACTTTACGAGTACGGTAGATGTCAATCATATTGGAGTCAACATGAGCATTCGGAAAGTCAATCGGTTCATTCGGGAGGCGTAGAATGTATTGCCGATTCCGGGTGAGACAGAACACCAGTGAGTCCCCCCTGAGTACCTCTACCGGTAGAGGCGGCTAGGTATCAGGATCAACGTCAACGTCACAGATTGTGGTGCTTGTGTCTTTGAATATATTTTGATATACACTGCGGGTATCGACCGTACTCTGTAGCTCCGACCGCTCGCTCAATTCTCAGAAGAGTAGCTGTAGTATCAACTACCGACCATCCCCGTTCATGAGTCTGCATCGCATCCTTCGCGGGCAAAATGTCCACCTTTCCGTTGGCCGTCGAACCAGGAATGGCGATGTCTGCTTGGACCCCTCGATCGCAGTTCCCCTTTCCCGGGATTGTCCTTGCTGGGACGCTCACTCACTGATCTCGGAACGGTGCCTGTACTCCGTACACGCTGCGGCTACGACTGCGGCTGCATCTGCATCTGCTACTACTGGAAGAGGATTAGTACGGGGAACTGGTACTCGTACGGAGCAGAAGGACGGAGTCGAGTACGAGGCTGCGTGACGAGAGTCGAGCGAGTGTGTGAGCAGTGTCTTGCGTGTAAGGGTGCGACGCTCTTTCCTGTTATACTACGGTGCGGGTACTCGAGTACTTGTACAGCCAGGTTCCTTCCTCGTGGCAAAGGAATTGCGGAGATACCAAGTAGTACGAGTCGACGGCATTTGCATTTTGCACCTGCACTTGCCTGCACTTGCACTTGCTGACTAAAACCTTTCTCCGTAGTAGCGTGGCCTCGGACGATCATGAGCTTGAGCAGAGTGTGGCCCCCAGGAACATCGCCAGGAACATCCTAACCCTACTTTCAGCTCTGCACAAGGTCTCGACTTAGGCAGTCCTACGGCAGGTACTGACTGGTACACGCTCAACTCAACGTCTTCCCCAAGCCACCTGCGCCTGCACCTCCACTTATAGTATAATTCATTCATTTGCTCTCAAGACTCCATGGTCATGGCCAAATCCAAATCCATGCCCATATCCATGCTCATCACCATTTCCATCTCCACTTTTTTTCCATTGATAGTTTCCCTCCCCTCCTGCTCCCCGGCAGATGTTTACATGGTTCTCGCACGCATCGTCCGGCTGCTTCTCCGAGTCTTTCCCTTTCCAAGCCAAGGGGTCCCTCCCCTCCTCCCCCCCCAATACCGCGCCTTCAGAAGACTGGAGACCACGCTTTTGGGACTGGCCTGGGTAGTGCCCGTCCACACGCCATGCCTATTATGCCCATGCCCCCCTCT
>UNPT01000476.1:0-35597 GCA_900536445.1 Hymenoscyphus occultus
TATTATTATTATTATTATTATTATTATTATTATTATTATTATTATTATTATTATTATTATTATTATTATTATTATTATTATTATTATTATTATTATTATTATTATTATTATTATTATTATTATTATTTTAAAGATATTTTTAAAAAAGCCTTAGTACTAGTATTATAACTAGTTTTAAGGGAAGGAATCGTAGATTAGATAAATACTAAGAAATACCTAATTATAATAGCGTAGTACTATTTTAAAGGCTCTACTAAGCTTAGTAACTTCTAGCCGAGTAATCTTCTAGTAAATAGAACTATACTTTTAACGGCTTAAATATAATAGCGATACTAGAAAAATCTATTGTATATAATACTTGTATTATATAGAGTTGTCTAATCTATATGCGCTTACTAATTAGTATTAGTTTAACTCTAATAGAGAGTCTAGATAAAGTATTAATATAAATAGAATAGTATTATATTCGACTATTAGATATATATACTAAGTAAAGGTTATAGGTGCTCGCTATTATATAGCAGTGCCAAGGCGCTAGCGCCCCTGCTAGCCCTGAGGCCAGCTTGCACGTGCTATAACTTATACCGAGTATTCACTCAATATTCGTATAGCGACACCATCTATCTACTAAACTTATTCCAAGCGAAGCTAAGCAAAACAGAGAAGTAGACCAAATCCAACTTTCCCTCCCAGTGCCCACCTCATTTCTCCACACCTCTCCCCCTCACCCCTCCCCACCCAAACTCGATCCAGAAACGCCCTACAGAATCCATACTACAAGAACATTAATTACTCCATATACATACATACCGCACTATACTCGACAGATAGTCAGCATTAGCCCACATCGATCTACTCTCCACCTCACACCTCAAGCTCAAAACGCAGCACGCAGCCTGCACGAGAGAAATCAAATGGTTCATACATTATACACATACCCCTGATCTAATCACTACAAGCAATAATCAGAAGCAATCAAATAGTAAGAACCTACAGTATCGATATTTACCTTTATTCACCTAGCCACCTAGCCACCCACCTTAACTAATCTCCCCCTAAACCCTACCCTGAACCAGAAGTATGTGAAAAGCCTAAGCGATGCCCAAAAGGCAGCCAGCAACCAGTCTATTCACCCAAACTCATATTCGCATTCACAAAGCAACTTCTCACTTCTCACTTCCCAACACCTATCACTCAACTCGCAGAAGCAACTTCCTACTTCCTCCTTCCTTACATACTACAGCACCAAAATCACATACACATTCACAAACAATCACATTCAAAAAAACCCAATCAAAAACACTAAAAGCCCATCTCTCAATTTCCCTATGAATATGATATGGACCTTCAAATCGGCTGGCTAGCTCGCAGGCCTCAAATGCTTCAATTTCCATCTGAATCTATGAAATGGCCCCCTTCACATCCGCACCACAAACTTCAAACCGCCTCCCCCCAAATCCCCATATCTTCGTTCCCCTGAAAGACATGTCTTTGCTCAGATACAAAAGCACCAGAAAGTGCAAATGTAAGCAGCAACTCTCTGAAATTTTTACAACAGAACAAGTTTTGGGAGGGTTTTTTGAAAAGAAGAAGAAAGAAAAGAAAAAAGATGCCCCGAGTTCGATTCCTCCACATGGCCAGGTAAACCTAATAGAACACGAATTTTCCCCCATGCCATCCTAATACACAGAAGAAGGAGAAGAGAATTTTTGCACAACCAAAGTAAAAAGAAAGAAATGAAGCCCTCAGTCATCGTCATGGCATGTATCACGTGGTATCTAAAACAACAACAACGAAGAAAAGAAAAAATCAAATAGAAGGAAAAAAATAATCAAACAAGAAAACAATCCATATCTACTCTGACATACATGGTTGAATTTTCCATCCCCCATAAAAGAAGAGAAAAAAAATCAAAATGCCCCCATAAATCTCTCAAAGGGGAAAATTAGTATGGCCATTTATCGGGGTGGGCGAATTAGGTAGATGCATGTGGCTCAAAAATACAAATTGTAGCAAAAGAACAAGATCAGTTTTCGTACTTCGTAGATAGGCTCAGTGAACCTTTTTTCGGCCGAACATGCGTTGGAAGGTGCTACTCTCTTCCTTCGGTGAGGTTAAGGTAGGTGAGGTCAAGATGAGTGGCTGTGTCGCAGCGCGTGGAGGCGGTTCATGACTCATGAGGAAGTCGGCGAGATCGGTGCTTCTACCCATTGGCATGGCGACTGCGTCTCGTGGTTGATATGTCTTTTTTGGTACTCTGGTGCGAGATGAATCGGCTTGCGGGGCGTGGTTATCTCCCTCCGAACGTGTAGGAAGGTTAGGAATAATGGGTGCATTTGTGTTTACACCATTTTTGGAAGTCGAGCGTGATTCTGGTCCGGAGGAGGTCTTGGGCTTTTGAACCGCTCCATTTGCTGTTCTTGGTTTTTGAAGTAATTGCGGGGGACCAGAGGAGGTTTTGGGCTTGGGAACTGGAGGTGCATCGGTGTTACGTCGACCAAAGCGAGAAATCAAAGCAGTAGTGCTCGACTTCTTCTTGATATCCTTTCTTGGAGGCTCGGGTACAGAATCGAAAACGGAGCTAGTGGCTACCTGAGGGGGAGAGGGTGGCGGGGGAACATTTCGAAGGAAATCTGCAAGACTCTCTTCTTTCATCGTGGGCTTTGGAGTAGGGTTGTAATCCTCCTCCTCTTCATCGGAGTAATCGATAGCGTATGGATCTCGAACGCGTCGGGTCTTTCGTTTCGGCATCATGTCTGGCTCATCGAAGTCATTGTGGTGTGTAGCAGGCAAAGGCTTGTTCATAGCCGCATTCTTCAATAGTCCGGACTGTGACGTAACAGAGCTTTGTACCGAGTTCGATGCTTGGCTAGAACGTGGTTCAGCGAGATTGGCGTCAATTGCCTTTCCACCAGCAGCCAATACCATCTGGTCTGAATCCATGGTAGTACGGAATGGTGCTACGGTTCGGGGAATCCTATGTCCGCCCTGTAAATCGACTTGTGGCCCCGCTCTGACGAAATCGATCAAGTCACTGATGCTGTCTCCACGAGGTACGGCTGCGTCTCTGGCTTGCAACTTCAATCGACCTGCAGACGATTCTGCGCGGCGTGGAAGATTGGCTGGGGTGGTAGTACGAGAGACTGCTCCACTGTAGTTTCTAGGAGTGCCGTTCGCTCCACGGTGACTATGTAAAACACGGGGAGCCTGCTCGTAAGAATTTGCAGGTCCAGTACTTCTAATAAATTCAGCAAAGTCTCCAATCGAGTCACGGTCAACTGCTCTGGCGTCTCTTGGTTGTGGGGCGTTGGGGCGTAACTTCGATCCGATGTTGGCTACTGACGCGGATTTGTTGACGACGCGATTACCCTCAACTGGGTTAGATCGAAGTGCTGCCATGTATTTGTTTACCGAAGAGCCAGATCGGCTTGTTTCTGGTCGAGTGCTTTCTTGCGCGTTTCCCTTGATTGAACCGTTGCCATGAGGACTATCAGGTGACTGTTTTATTATTATTAGTAGCTGCCTTTAAATCTTCTTTTGGAATTACTTGCCTCGATGCTACGCACGTTCTCCGGTGTCAGAGTGTACTGGATAGTAGTATCACTTCTGATGAGTTCGTCAAAACTCTGTCCTTTGCTCTCGGCAATGGATCCTTCCTCTGAAGTTCGTCTTGCTAGGTATTTGTGACTCGCAGCATCAGAACCGGAAGCCGAATGATGTGGAGATTTTTGCACCGAGGCCGATCTCTTTCTACTTACTTCCGCGGAGTAAGTTGAGGGAGCTCGAGGAATGTTTGTGTTAAGTGCACGAAGAGGCTTTTGTGACTCTACAATTCGGTTCGCGGGGTTCAGAGACGAAGGTTGGTGACTGGTTCTAATGCTAAACGTATCATAACTTGGGGCCATAGAGCTCGCCTCGTCCGAAGTGTCGGGAGCGCCTTCCATCATCTCACGTAGTGGGGTCAAGGAAGGCACCCCAAAGCCGTATTGGTTCGAATTGAGTTGCAAACTTCCACTGATTTGGTCTTTGGTTGGAGATCTCGCAACAGCCTTGCGTGGTACAGGAGCTGCAGATAATTTGAATGGAGCAGGTTCCTTAACAGGATGCTGCATAAGTGGATTTGGTTGTTGATGAGATGGGCTAAAGCCGACGTCGACTCCTTGCATAGCTGCGGCGAGTTCTGCTGGTATCGAGGTGTCAAGGTCCCCCTCAGACTCGTATGCTTCCTTCTCTTCGGTGATAGATTCTTCACTACTATGAGCATTTCCTATTGAAGATTTGCGAACAAGCGAGCTACGGTTTGAACCACCACGTGTCATCGGACTCGCAACTCTTGGTGATTGTGTGCCAGCGCTTACAGGTACGTTGATGCTAGTAGGCCGTGAACCAATGCGATCGCCCTGAACAGAGCCTCTTCGTGATAAGGAAGGGGTCCTAGAGACTTCGATTACACGCACAGATGAATGGCCACTACGTGATCGAATACTAGAGCCTCTGGAGAGGCCCACTGGATCGCTAGGAGAACCGCCCCCAACGGACATGCGAGCTGTAAGGATTACCGCCTCCTCTGGTTCTTCGTCATCCGAATCTATCTCGGACTTGGTGTCAATCTCGGTCTGAGGTGCCTTTCCTTGAACCACAGAAACTATTCCAGCCGCTGCGGCGGCACCCGCAGCAACTACACCTGCGACAACTCCAGTCGTAGCACTCTCGTCTTTTCTCTTTGATTTCTTGGCTTCTCCTCCAGCGGAACCCTCACTATCCTTGGACTTCAATCGTTTAGAAGAACCGTATGGAGAGAGATTTGGAGTTGGCAACGAGTGAGATCTCTTTCTGGATACTGGTAGTGAGTCTACGGCCTCTCCGTCGGAGGTTGGCGTGAGGGGAAACTCGCCAAAGAATAGCATACTCTTTGGTCGTGGTTTTAAAGTCTCCTCTTCAATGGTTGACGCATCACTCACTGAATCGTCCTCAATTTCCTCTGCAAGACCTGGTATTTCGATCTCTCTAACATCGTCGTTCGTCGTCGGGAGCGGGATTGCGGCTGCGTACTCGTACTCCAAAACAGCTGCTAGCGAGGGTCTACGAACGGGTTCATCCGTTTCGTCTTCTGGAGAGAGGTTGTTTGCCTGCCTAGCTAGCTGTGTCTGTAGCGACTCTTGCGAGAATGAACGGTTAAGCGACCCTGAGGGGGTCGGTGATCGAACACGCTTCTTGTAGCTTCTCCATAACCGACCCAATGTTCGATCGAGTGCCACTTTCTCCACATCGCTGTCCTCGACCACAATTCGGTCTGCAATCTCCGTCATAACCCCTGTGCCTTCTCTAGCCTCCTTTTCATATTTTGCCTTCATGCGTTGGTAAGCTGCTTGACCAGCTACCACCAAAATCTGTTCGCCAATGAACTCGAGGATGGAGGTGAGGAAAATGGCAACAGCTGGAGAAACATCACCGGCGTTGGGGCCATTGCTTCCTGCTCCTAAATATTCCTGCTGCATGTAGATATCTTCATCCTCCTCTTCCATATCGCCCAGTGAAGAATAAACCATACATCGTAGTCGCGTGCGCTTCCAGACCAATTCCAAATCCCAGTCACAATCAGCATCTAGCCCATTGTGGTTGTGGTAGGCCATGATTTGTGCATCGTCCCCATCGCCCAAGTACTCGTGTAATTCCTGGTCTGCTCCGCTGATAGCGCCATGAGCGAGTTTGGGTTTCAATACCTCACTAACCGCTGGTCGAAGTGATGTAAGGGAGATGGATCTTGCGCCAGAGAGAAAGCTAAATAGAAGTTGGTCGAGGAAGCGATTTACCAATCTCAGAGCTGGCTGCGAGACTCGTGCACCTTCTCCTGATGGCTGGATTCCATTTTGATCATACCAAGTCTCAGCCTGGCTCTCGCGATCGTTGGTGACAATTTGAGAACCTGCAGCAGCAGCAATGTATTCGGGTTCAGGGGTCACCAAGAGCGGTGGTGACATCAAGCCACCACTTGAGATGCTCTGGGAGCGATGGTGGATTTCAATATCTGGGGGCGCCATGGCTCCTTCTGCCTTTCATGCAACTCACTCAGAGCTGCTTCCTTATTGGTTGCGTCCACTCCAGATTGGAAAGGGTATTTGTTGTGTCAAAGTACAAGTTATTTTTCCTTTGGAAAGAAGGAAGTGAGTATTGGTAAAGTTGGTCAAGCCGAACAGGTTTCCAGCTGGTGTGAATTCAGGGGAGAGATTTCAACTGGTCGTCCGATCATGATTTTTGGACGCATCCGCAATTCAATTGACTGTCTGCAAACTCTGTGTTAGCCTTGGAAGCGGTATTGAATGTAGACCAATCGTAGATGACCAGATCGAAAAAAGGTTGGTGTTCAGGAGAGACGTGGGAAGATCGGATGGAAAGGCGACGAGGTGAAGAAAGTAAGATAGATCTAACATGGATACAATTGCCGACCAGCCAAATCAATTGGATTTTGATGTATAGCGCCTGGCTTGACACGTATTTGGTGCGATCTGAGTCGGATTCGACTCTTATACAGCGCTTTCTGACCCAGCAATTTGCTTGTTGATGAGAGGAAATCTGGAAACAATTTCGGGGTTGAAAAGTAGCAGAGATTCCAAATGCGAAGTGTCGCAGGTGCCACTCGGCGATCTTTCACTTCTCCAAGATGGCAAGATTGGGAGGGGTGTATGAAACACAGTACCAGCACATACCTGGGATGGTCAAGGTTCCTGAACTGTCTGCTGTCACCACAATCTGAGGTTGAAGTTGAGCGCAAAAAGCGAGCAGCGCAGCGACGTGGGGAGAGACTCGAAGCAAAAGAAGCAGATGTCGGATTGGTGTAACAGGAAAGATGACGAGAGATGGGGCTGCACCATTGAACATCTGCAGCTGGGCTGGATTGGGGCTGCCTTTCGTTGGTGGGAGGATTTTTGGTGTTGCTTGCTGGGTGAGTGAAGGTGGTGAGGGGTGGCCGACCACCGGCTGTCAAAACTCCAATCCCGCGTGTTAATGTCGTGGGTTACGTTTGTTTAACTGGTCTTGTCCGACGCGTGAAGGTGGAGGGGTAAAGGTGAAGTTGGAGTTGGAGATGCACCAATTTTCTGATGACCGTCCAGATCGGTCTTGAAGCTCACTTGCCTTTCCTCAGGAGTAGACACAGACACAGATACAGATAGCTGGGCAGAAACAGAGCTGTACGGAGTAGACCACCACGGCATCGGTTTTGCCGGCAATTAGTGGGCTGGGGGGCTTTGGGCGCCGTAGAATGCAGCGTAGCTGCAGACTATTAAACCCTGGTTCCGGCTGGGGATTTGGTTTGGATTTCAGGGGCAGTGGAGTTGAGTGGGGAGGGCGATATCTGGATGGAGCTGGGTGCAGGAGTAAGGTGGCCGTTAGTGATACTCCCCGCTAAAATGGAAAATCGACTTTTCGCGAAAACATTGTTTTTGCGTACGACTACTACTAAAATCGATGTATCTACGAAATAACAAATTGTTATAACTACGTATAGTAGTAATAGGTAAATATAAATATAAGGCTATTCGTGTATACTAATTTTATAAATATTAGATTATTTATAGTATTATAGTTATAGGAATAGTAATATTTAGCTTAATTTATCTCTATACTATATATACCCTAGAATTTATATTTATACTCTTTACTACTTTCTACTACTTTAAATTTATAATTCCTAAATATTTATAACTATTACTATTATTCTATTACTCTTATTAAAATACCTTTTTATATTAAATATAGAAAGTCTATTAAAGGTACCTTTTATTTAAACTATAAAATAAAGAGAATACCTACTAAAAATACCCTTCGTACCTAGGCTACTACTCTGTCTTTTACTAAGTATAAAAAGCTTATTAAACCTTATATTTAAACTAAGCTAGAGCTAATCCCTAAGAATACTTAAATATATAACCTTACTAATAATTTAAAGGAAGTAAACTATTATACTAATAATAATCGAAGTACTATAAGTACTAGCTTTAAGAACTATACTAGTAAAATAATAAAGTTAAAAGCTAAAGATAGAAAGAAAGATAAGAAAGAGAAAGAGAAATATATAAGTACTAATAATTATAGATTTAATCTACGTTATTAAAAAAAGTCTCGATTTTATTATACTATTTATATTATACTATATAAGTAACTTTCTTAAAAAGTAATATTTTTAGATATAATAATAATATCCTAGTTTCTTAAATTTAAGCTACTAGAACTAAGGCGTAAATTAATAAGTTCTTATAATAATTAGTTAATTTATAAGATATATACTAGGAATATAATAAGGTCTATAGTAGCTTATTAAAAGAGGAGTTTATAAAATAAATAGCTAAATTTAGATAGAACGGAAGCTATAGCCCTTGAGAGCGAGTAAGACCTACGAGCGTATAGTAGGAGGCTATAGTACCTCGGGAGGAGACCGTACGAGCGTGTAGTAGGACAGAGACTCTAGACTACAGGAGACTTAAGAGGCTATAGTACCTCGTAGTGTCCAAGGGCTATAATTAGACCTTTTTCTTTTTTGCTTTTAAGAGCCTAAGGGCAGGCTCCCGTCTAAAGAGGGGGTAATGTAACGGTTCTGACCGTCACGTGATATCTCAGCCTTGACTAGCGTGGCTTGGCATTACACCTTGTATTTAGACTCGAGCTCCCTCGAGCTCTCCTCTTCTCTTTAGCTTAGAATCTTCGAATAGACAGTTCTACGATTCCATAACCTATACCTTGGACGCCCACGGGCAACATATTATACGTGTCGTTACAAATAAGATAATAGGCGTAGTAGTAGTAATAGTAGAAGTAGTATTATAGGAGGAGTAGTAGTAGGGTAAGGTTAAGGCTCTAAGAGCCTCTTATTATTATATAAGAATATATATAACCTACTAAGTTTCTCTTTTACCTTTATATACTTTTAATATATATATTTATTTTATAATTATTCTAAGTTTTATTATATATTTTAATTAGATATAAATAAGTATTTTTCTTTATATAAATATAGATTATAAATATTATTTTAGTTATAATAAATAAGAATATAATAGTTATTAGTTAGTAATTTTACCCCTCTTATTATAACTTTACTACTTTATTATACTATATAATTTTAATAAAATAAGATTAAAAAGCTTAGTAAATTATATTTCCTTAATCTAATACTTATTTTATATCCTTTATATCTTATACTTTAAAATTTTTATTATTTATATTTCTTACTTATATTTCGACGTTAATATTACTATTAATATAACTATTAGTTAAGCTACCTAGGAAGAACTTAGAGAGTATATTTATAACTTATATATTATAAAAAATAAGACTACTAATTACGTAGTAGAGCGACTAATAAAATTATAACGGTTATAGTTACAAGGGCTAGATGTTATATGTTCGCTTAGCGAGGAGCTAGCGCGCACGACCTATATTTAGTTCCTAGCTCTCTCGAGCTCTCCTTCTCTCCTTATCTTTTATCCTAAGAATAGAGTATTATTTATTCCGACTATCTAGAAGCACGTCTATTATATAACTATAGGTTTAAAGTTAGGTTAGTTCTTTTCCTTTACTTATAATTTATATACTAATTATAGTAGGAAACGTACCCTTAAATATTAGATTAAGAAATAGAATTTCTCTAATAAAATCTAGAATATTATTAATAACCCTAAGACTATTTATATTATAACTCGATTATAGTATAAGGATTTTACTTATAAGAAAATCCTCTATATAATAAGTTAATAACTCTAAACTTTCTACTAGCGTTAAAACCTTCCTCTTTAATAAACAGAACCTTTTATAGTTAAGTAGAACTAAGCTCTTTTAGAAGCTATTATAAAGGAATATAAATTAGAGTAAGCTATATAATATAAGTATTATATAACTTATATCTACCTTTAATATAAACTAAGCTTCTTAATAAATAAAAAAGAAATTATATAGTTAAATAAATAAATAGCTTCTAATTCTACTAAAACTTATAATAATATTCTTAAATATATTAGGAAATAGTTTATTATTAAAGGTTTAAGTTATATATAGAGTATAAATAAGTATAATAAACTATTATTCTATAGCTTTTAAATATATAGATTTATTAACGCTTACTTATATAAAATACTTAGATATTTTATTAACCTTCCTAATCGAACTTAAGTTACTATTATAAAGTACTATTTACGTTTTATTAAGATATTTAAATATCCTAAAGTAATATAAGTAAATAAAGGAGTAGAAATACTTTTAATAGTAATATATTACTTATATCTTTAATATAAGTAAAAGCTAGGTATTCGAATATCTAAGACTTAAGTATATAATACTTTTATAAAGAATTAATATGTTAAGCGAAAGTAGCGAATACTAATCGATTAATAAACTAACTAATAAATAGAATACTTTTAAAGCTTAGAAAAGTTAAGTCTTTTTAATAAGTTAAAATATAATCGAATTACGCTATAATATATTTATATAAACGTCTTTTAGTATTAAATTAATAAGTTTATCGAGACTTATAACTATTACCTTATTCGAAAACAACGCTAGCGCTAGTAGGAGGTTATAAGAGGTAAGTTTAATAAGTTATCCGATTATTCGCTAGATAATACTTATAAATATTACTATAAGGTAAATCCTAAAGTATTAGTAGAACTATAGGAGAATATAGCGTTTTATAATAATACTAAATATTTTAATAATAATACTTAAGCTATATATAATAAAATTAAGGCTAACTAGCTTAATACTAGGAATAAGAATTTCGATTTATTTAAAGAGATATAAGTAGGAATTAATATACTATATATTTAGTTTTATTAATACTTATATATACTTCTCTATTAATATACCTAGTAGAAATATACTATTAAGGAATTAATAATACCCTCTAGTAGAATAAATTTAATTAATATTATAAAGGTATTAGTAATAGAAATATAAGAAAAGATAGGAGATAAACCGAGAGTTTATAGTAGTAAAATTAAGAAAGAGGTTATTAAGTATATTATAATTAACAAGAATTAATAATCTTTATATAATAGAAATAGAAATTAATAATAAGTAATATATATAGAACTAGATAAAAAGAAAAAGAAGGAATAAGTAGAAGATTATAATAGTAGTATATATTTCGAACTAGGTCTACTAAAGAAAGAAGAGTAGGAATATATAGTAGATAGTAGAGTATTAAATAGTATTTTAGTAAAGGAAAAGTCTTAGTTTTTAATATATAATAACTCTATAAATCGTTAAATATTTATTATTTTAGTATATATAAATAGCCTTATATTAATATTCCCTTAATATTAATACCTAAGTTTAGTAAATATATAGTTGTAGTACAAAGTGTTATACTATACAAATTTAGGTAGTATACACCTATTTTACAAAAAATCGATTTTCCGATTTTAGCGGGGAGTGTTACTAACGGCCACCTTAGCAGGAGACGATGGAGAACATCGAAATGGCCAGGGGAGCCGAGAGGAACGGGGTATCCACTCTCTCGATTCCACTCTCTCGATTTCGAGAGTGGAGAGTCAAGTGGATGACAAATTACTTGAACAGGCGAGAGAGCCAGTCATGGACAATTTTATATCACCACAATGCCGGGCCAGCCTATGGCAGTTGAAAGGGAAATTCTTTGGTGTTTCTAGAATTTGAACATATATAAATACATGTCAAGCCCTCCAATCACCACCACGTTCTGTCGAGCCCAGCTGTGGTGGCTTGATACATTAATACTACTTTGGGACCACTACTACGGCACAGAAGATCCAACTGCAGGGTCTGTCTCTGCCCACCATCTGCTTTTTGAGACAGTCACTAGAGCACAACACAAACGCACAACACCCACCCAAGATGGATGCCCTGAGTCAGAAGACCTCTCCACATCTCCTTCTCGCATCTTTGCCGACTTCAGGCAAGAATTTCAGCGGGATCTTCACAGCACATGCTAATTCACTATGATCCTCAATCACTACTGTAATCTACGAACCCTAGAAAAGATGGGATAAGCTGCTCGGGCAATTTTCCTGAGCTTGGATGCTTGGATTGCTTGGGAAACGTGTAAATGTGGGGTTCTTTGGGGAGCAAGATAAACTGTTTTGGGGAAAACACCATCTAACAATCAATATGGAGTATTGGCATCCTAAGAGTCAGCCACGCTGAAAAGCCTCTCCCGTGTGTACTGCGTAACGTACTTCTACGGTACGACCTGTCAAGTGGTGGTGGCCAGCCCGGGCGATGGCGATCAGCTAAATCTTGAAAGGCAAAGGGCAATAGTTCGCATCAAGCGAATGGCTTCGTACTATAGTTAGTACACCATCCTGAATATACCATCACCACCGCACCACCTCTTCAGCTCACAGTTTGTCAGTCATGCCCCAAGGTAGGTGGTAGAAGATGATTCCCCACTTCTTCCAAGAAGATCTACCTCTACCAGGCAAGTAATCACCTACTTCTAGGTGGTGCCGAGGGTGCCTATGGGGGGGGGTCTAGTCGCCTTCCCGTTGCCTGTTCTCTCACCGACATTAGATTGAGTAATGTCTGACTTCAATCCGCTTCATGGAGAGTTGCCCTATGTAAGGCTATTAGCGAGATACACACGTACACCTTCACCTCCACCCTCACCCACCAGGCTTCTCCCCTCCCGTTCGCTCCGTACTCTATGCATTCAATCTATCCCCTTCTAAACGATCTGCACCATCCACCGTCACAATGCCGTGAAAGAATAAGCACAACATGCAAAAATTGGTACCGAGTAGTAGGCAGGCCGACTCACGGAGGCCAGAACTTACCTTACACGTAAGAAGAAATCCAGTCAACCCAACTCATCCGCACGCCACCTCCGGAAATCCTTCGAAACGATATGAGGTAGCATCCATTGCTGTGCCCCCCAAAATGTACGATGGCGCATGGAGGACATGTGGTGTAGAGAGTCGGTCTGCAGCTCGCCATTATTTCCATGCCCCCCATCCTATCTCATCACCCATGAGGTTTCTGAACATCCGACGTTCTGACGGAAAACGTGGGCTGGACGCTGGGACGATTTGTTGGTTTTCCTCCAGGAGATACTTCCTAATTTTATGAGATGGTCCGATGCTCATTCATCAATATCTTGGTTTCTCCAAGATCTCCCCGCTCCGGTTCTGTTGAGCGCCAGATGCCGGCGAACGGGAGCTGATAGTGGTAATCTAGTTGATGAAAGAAGCTAGGGGTTTCATTATCAAAGAGCTGGAGCTGGAGGTGCACTGCACTGCCAAGACAGGAATGGGAAGGTGGTGTTGAATGTATCAATTTCGTGGCATTCTAGACCAAGGGATTCAGGTGCAGGTGTACGAGCATGGTGGGGCAAAGGGCAGCGCAGCGCAGCGCAGCTATTCTAATCCGTATCAGACAACCAACACCAACACCAACACCACACATCCCGCCGGTAAGCATCGGCACTCTCCTCTCGTGATTCTCCAGCCATGGATAGGGAAAACCCCCCTGCCCGCCGCGGGTACGATGTCAGATCTCGGGGAACGCATCGTAATATACGACTGCCACCCCTCATTTTCAAGTTTCAACTTTATTCATGCTCTCTCATACATAACCTTTACGTTTGCAAAACTCGATTTTCTTGCGT
This sequence comes from Hymenoscyphus occultus, assembly GCA_900536445.1. Lineage (NCBI taxonomy): Eukaryota > Fungi > Ascomycota > Leotiomycetes > Helotiales > Helotiaceae > Hymenoscyphus > Hymenoscyphus occultus. The sequence goes on from UNPT01000476.1 coordinate 13,634, forward strand.
AAGCCTAGATCGGACTGCGCCACTCGTCAAGCTCCTCTTCTTTACGGTCTAATATGCAACACCATGGGCAGGTAAGTAATTCATCTAGGTACAGTAGACAGAGTTTATGTGCCGTCTGACGGCATGGGGAAGTGGGTGTGTAAGAGGGGTCGAAGGAAGGATGGTGGGGCGAAAAACTCTCAGTACTCCGCAAGCACTAATAAGTTAAACCCCATGGGCCATGGCATCGAAGAGGCCATATTAATGTGCGAACAACACGCGAATCCTTCACAAGTCCTCGTACCGTACCTCGTAAATCCCATCATCCACCTTGCAGTGACGAGATGAGGTACCATTATTTCCGTGTCAGCAATCCTCTCTAGGTATTGACGCTCGTACATCGACTCTGGCAGCAAATCCGATTCCTGTCATGTTTTGCAGCCGAGGAAACGGTATGTAGCGAGCGTACTGTACTGTGAAGCGCGATCGCATCGAACGAAACGTCGTCCGACGACGAGATCATGCTTGGGACGGGAGTCTGTGCGAGACTTTGAGCTTGCAGATGGGATGGGATGGTCTAGTTACGTATGCGTATACGGTACGTATCTATCTACGTTACCTGGGATTCCACTGCATGTAGATAAGACCACGCTGCGTATCCTCATGTACTGTGAAAACCTTGTGGTAGGTACGGAAGAGGCAGGCGGCTTGAGGGGAAAAAAGAATCTCCGTGGGATTTATTGGAAAGTTGTAGGTAGAATTGATTGTAAAGAGAGTAATGTATTTTATCTCTGCTGTATCATGAGCTGCGCCGTGGTGTAACTTGTAAGATAGGTACCCCCTTTCCCATGGCGCACGTCATAGATACCCCCTTCTCTGGTACTTCATCTTACCTCGCTATTTCTACTCATTAGAGAGTCCCCTAGGTACAATCTTTGACTATGATTTAATGTCTGCCTCCCATCTGCAAATTGCTATTTATTCGTTTTAGCAAGATTACAACGAACATGTCATATATACCCATCGACAAATCACTACTTCCTCCCAAAGGTTGGAAGTTCTAACCTCCCAAAGTTCCAGCCCACAAGTAATACCACGTATTTCTAGATTCGTTATAGTATCACATCTAGGTCTAGTATAGTACTTCCTCAATACAGCGTAGGTGCATGTTATAAATCCCACCTTCAACTCTCGGCATCATATATATATCGCTCTTCACCTACTCCCGATCTCTCGTTCCCTTCCGTGATAGAATGGGAAAGTCCTTATACCTAACCTATAAGTATCTATGTTAAAACGTTAAGACAAGATTATTAGCTAGTATAAAGAATTATTACTTATTTCTTGATAGATCTTACCGACCGGCCGAACTATTATACGAATGCGATTTACGAGAAGGTTATTTAATTCCGTTTACCTACCTTTTTTTTAAATAATTAATTAGGATTTATATTAGTCTTGGGAATATAAGTACGTATGTAAAGAGAGATAGATACAAGGAGGAATGTCCATCTTCTTAACTACCTAAGTAGAGATTTAGTAGGTAGTACCTACCTAGTTTCAGATCCTACCTAGAAAAAAAAGGAAGATATCTCGTTACTCGTAAACTATAAAACATTACTACCCATGCCATGGTTCCACATCTTCTACTCACCCAACTCACCTCCACCTAGCTACGAATCAAAACAACAAAGAATAGAGGATAACTTCTTGTATTGAATAACCATTGGCCCAAACTGTCTGCAACCTGCTTATTTCTACTACAAATACACCCCTTGCCTTGATTCCAGCTTCCGTCCACCATCGGATCATTTCTAAACTTTATATCATGTAGAGTTAAGTTAGGTTAGAGTTGAGTTTACCCCAGGGCGGGCTTAAACTAGATATCTGATACAGCGTTAGCTCGCGTATCGGGGTGGACAGTTAAAGCTAGACACTGTCGTTGATCATAGTAAATTTATGTCTCGGCCCTGGTTCTTAGGTGAACCAGCGAATCACAGACTCGTATCTGGCTGATATAGAGTTTTTTTTATATATGATCTATGTGATAGTGTCCGGCATTGACTGTCCACCCCCTTTACGCGATGTGGAAATCGGGTATCTAGGTTTTTGGCGGTACGGTATAGGTGAGCTTTCTCTTCTGATTTTCTGCCAGAGAGAGGAGAGAGGAGGTAGAGGTGTAGGTAGGTGAAGTGTTGGTTTTCTATTCACTGAGTTACTTTGTTTCGAAGAATATACCCCGCTCGCTTATTATACTACAAAGTACCCTTTTACCCGCTGTGGTCCAAGCGTGATTCTCCCATTGGGGCCCAAGGGTCCTCATGTTAGATTTGTGGATAAAATAATATACTTCGTCCCAGGCCTATTAATTGTAGGTTTGCTAGGGTGGATTTAGTGGAGAACAGGGTAAAAACCCCCGTAAAAGTTACAATTAATATGCCTGGGACGAAGTAGTTCGTCAGTTCACATTTTAGGAAGTAGGAAGCTGGTTCCGCGGTCGTAGTGTGGAGTTTTAAGTTATAGTACTGTAATGATGTGACATTGGAATGTGGAGATCTGTACCTGGATAGTGTTACTCTTCACTCATATGTATACGATAGCGATTCACAGCTTCCTCTCCTCCCAAAGAAACCCGTGTCGAGTTACTGCGATATCCCATCCTCGTCAAAGTCCATGGACCATGGTAGAAAATGTTAAACGGTATATATATGTAGAATGCCGAGAATTCCAGAATGACCGTAAAATAAGAGTATGGAATGAACTGAGGAGGTAAGCGAAAGAGAACTATATACTAGCGTCTCCTTTGAAACTTGTACGAAGTACAAGAGAATGAGGCCTGTGTGAATAAGACCTGTTCCAACTTAGTGCATATGGTGGAAACACCTGTGAGTATAAACCCGACGACAAGAAACCTACGTACAGTATTATAAAGTTTCCAAGCCCCGCTGACGACGCGTCGGGATCTTATCCGTGATTAGGTTTTGATTAAGTGTGTTTAGCTTGTTTTTCGCAGATAGTGAGGGTTCTGCGATGTCATTGGGTGTATTTCATGTTTGGGATCTGGATGGGTGTGTGTTTCCACTAAGCCTTTCTTGAGGCTTGTGGTGATTAACAATACGGTTTGTGGTTTGTTACTGATCCCCACTCGGTGTTTTGGTTGTTGGTATATTATGTATGTGAGTAAGTATGGGTTTTTTGTATTTGGTTTGGATTATAGTGAATTGATTTACTTGTAGTATCCTAATAGTAGTAGGATATTTTTTAATATACAAGGAGGTTATTTTTGTAGTAGGAGTTATTATATCTATGACTAAACAAATTTATTTTCTTAGAATATTTTAGGTAATCAATTTTAAGTAGATAATTTACACAGAATGTGGAATAAATAAAGACACTATTCTGCTTGTATTACCTATTTCTTTATTTAATTCACTTGATTTATTTAAGTTTTTGGAACATTATAACTACTTAAGACTTTTAAGTCAAGATTGCGTATTTATTAGTTCTTATTGGTGCTCTGTTATCTATACTAAGTGTAAATATATTAGAGTTCTTTTTACACTTGTATTTATAAATATATAGGCATTATATTACTAAGAGGGTGTTAAATCTACTGTCATCTACGTGTTAGATAAATAGAACCTGTTTTAGTTTAGTCATATCTACAATAGTAATACGTCTACGTGGGGTTTTCTGATTACAATGTTTACTTACGTATTTATTTTTTACGGCAATTAATATCAAGACTAAATTTGGGAATAGGAATTTCATTTCATTGGGTCATCCTAATCTAAGCTAGAAAGACGTCTACAAGGCCAGACACCTCTTCAGGACTCTCCAAAAATATCCCCCCTCAGATCAAAAGTAAAATCTAGACCAAACCAAAGAAATGGTAGATGAGGCAGCGTCCCCAAGAGCTCGGATTCCTTCTCAGTCCAGAGTGCCTACGGTTCCCCCTCCACCTCCATTTCCCGCCTCCCCAAACACTTAATAAAGTGCATTCCCCAATCTCATCTCCCTCTCCCCCTCTGTGTTCGCCTCCAATGCACTCTTCTCATAATCGAGTTGTATCTCAACCCCTTCTCTAATACCCTTCTTGAAGTGCTTATCGGATTCAGAGAACTGCACCATGTCCCTCATTTGCGGAGTCCATCCCTCATCAAAAGGAGCCAAACTCGATGCAGCGAACATATTCACGAGCTTCTGTTCAATTTTAGCACCGCCTGTCAGAATATTGATAGGCTGGAGCTCAGAACTGTACTAAATGATAAATTGGATAATTCCTTTCACCTCCGTATCCCGTGTCTACTGTCCCGTGAAGTGGGTTTAGAGTAAATCCATTGTCCTACCGATATATTTGGTTTAGCATCACATATAACTTCAAGACATGTTAAGTAAAATTTACATAAAGCTTGAGAATCTCTTTAATTACATATGATACTACGTTTGACCCAAAACCCCGATCGGGAATTATTTCTGAATCTCCATATAGATAGAAAAACGTCTAATTCAGGGGCTCGCCAAACATGAAAACATACCGTGGCGTGACAGGCCGAACGAAATGTAGTGTGGCTTGATATTGGTTTCCAGGCAAATGTTATCTGTTTCGTATCATGGATACAACCATCTTTTCCACCAGTTGTTAAATGACAAAGAACACACAGGGAAAATAATAAAGCGATGTCGAAATTTTGTAACAGTCTTTCTCATAATAGCTACTCTAAAGTTTGTGCAGAAGAAAGGCGAAGGGGGGCAGGGTAATTGAGGCCTTACCTCCCCCAGGGTCAATAGCTGGTGAAAACAAACCGCCTGTCCTCATATATTTACTTAGCTTCATTAGGGCCTTGACTTCTATCATAGGGGTAAGTTCTCAGTATCAATGGAAGCATTCTCATGGCATTCTTACGGCATTCAAAGGGATATTAAGAACGGATATATACAGATTGTATTTCATGCTATTTCTATACTATATTTCGGTAATAAAGCCAGACATTATAGACTATTTTCAGGTCCGGCCTGTTGTTATTTTGCGTTCCCAAGTATGAGACCGTTGTCACTGGGGTATATTCTAATTTTCGGGAATAATTTTGGAGGTGGGTAAGTAGTGATAATTCGTGGAGTCAGGGAAAGAACAACAAAACTCCCTCCAATAATGAGAAGAAGAGCGTTAGGTACTGCTGGTGACTGCAGATGTTGATTGTTGCTTCTCAAAAGTACCCCGCATATCTGTTATGTAGGAAGCGCGAAGTGTTTGGCCAATAGCTCATAACACTCTCGCTTAGGGAACAAACCAAAATTTGCGTTTTCGAACGGGCAATTTCGAACGCTTGACGGGTGGTCTTGATTCTGGTTTTACCGTGGTAGTCTTGAGACGATTCTTCTCACTCGTGGGGTCTTGAGAATCGGATGTTAACTCTCCTTTAGCAAGGGGGGTTGGAAGTTCACCGCGTTCCGGGGGGGGTCGACGGGGGAGATGGAGCTGACCATGGGAGATTTGGATTCTTGTCCAGCATTGCAAGTATTTCAGGTAGAGGTTTGAGGAGGATTGATCGATCCTCATTAACCTTCTTAACTTCCTGGTATCGAGATTCCAAAACTTGAGAATCCTCCCATCGCGTCTGCATCTTTGCTTTTCGCGCGGCCAGATCCTGCTCAAGTTGTTTTTCCTCAGCGAGTTTCTTGACTTCGGCACGTCGCTTAGCTTCTGCTCGATCTTTTCGACGCTCCTCTCGGCTAGACTTCCACACTAGGGGCTCCTCGCCTTGTAGGTCTTGATCAATCCATTTTTGTCGCAGAGCCAGAGTCTCTTCAGCCAAATCCTTGGATGTCCAGACTATGGGCTCTGTCCCGTCCTTTGCCTTCTCAAACATCTTTCTTCGTAACTCTCTCTGTTCCACAGGAACACCAAATTTCACCCTCGTGTCAACAACTTCCTTGAAAGAAGTTACCACATTCTCCCCTCCTCCAGAATAATCTCCAAATCGGAATGTTATTCCTCTAGTTGCAGCAACATCTACTCCATGTTCCTCGCTAAGCTCTCTCTGATAGACCTCCCTTTTCAAGCAGTTAGGACAGAGTTCCTCGACATTCTCTTGACCGAGGTGTATGTTGAATCTACAGCCCACATCAAGTAATGGAGGGTAGTGAGGACGGATCAATTTGCTGTGAGGGCCCCCAACGCTGATCACGGGAGCTGTTCTTGTGATTTCAGCGCAGGGTTCTGAGATACGGTCCGGGGATGTGTGGGAACAGGGAGTGTGGAAGGGGGTGTAAATGAAGCACATCTTGCAGGTTAGGAAGACCTAATTTGAATGACAAAAATAAACAGTATTGAAATCGTGCAAGTAGAGAATTCCTCAACCAGTGGAGCTCAACTTTCAAGATGGAGGAGTATCTACCAAACGAATACGAATTAAAAGGACATGTTATAGGACAGAGAAGAAACTATTTGGATGAGAAAGAATGTTGTTCTTTACATAAGAAAGAGAAATGACTACTTATAATGCAATAGAGGGTGGTAGAACAGAGATAAGCTCTTCTGTTCCACTCTTCCTGCCATTCTTCCTGCAGTCTCTTTGATCCTCTGGCCCCGTTTTCATTGTGCTAAATGGAGCTAGATAAGCAGAAAAGCTCTAAGGTTGCGTTTCACCACACAGACTCCTGGAAGACTTTGAGGTTGGGGGAGTATAGATGTGTTATGTGACTTGAAGTTCTGCACAAGCGGTTTCTGACTTGCGTGTCTTGGAACTTTGCTGGATTGGATACAGAGTGGCATTGCGTGAGGCATAATACGAAGTAACAATTAGAGCAAGGCCATTCGTTGGACGACGCGTATTGTTTCTCGAATTTTGTAAGAAGCAGAAATAGTTGTGGTGCGTATAAGTCAAGTCCGTGAGATGTCCTGCAATTTCAAAGTCTTACAATGCCTATTGTCTACGTTCATTTAACAGGGAATTATGTAGACCGTGCAGCCACGAATGTCTTATTGGTATCTATTTACAAAGGGTTCTTCTGTACTCGATGACAATGGTGCAAAAGCGCGGGCCCTCGGTTTTCTTTATCGAGGAGAGTATGTTAACAAAGAGGTCATTGTTAGATCAGAGAGCAGGGACAAGAAAAAGGTCTCCTCCAGCACAAAGGCTAGAAAAACCATCTGTGCTTTACTTCAATGGGATTGTTTGATTGTTGATTAGCAACACCGGGCCCTCACCCTAATTAGATATGGAACAACGGCAGAGGAGATATGCATACTTTCACATTAGAAAGGAAAGGCAGAACCGATCTCCAGATACAACACAAAAATAATTGAGCATCACCATCGCTTTCTTCGTTTGAAGAAAAAAGCTGATGGAGAAGGAGTAAAGGATCATGTGATACGTCAGGCAAGGCATCTGCACCAATCAAACATTCGATGCAACTTCTTTGCTCAGAAAGGTAAATTTCATATTCTGAGCATTAATGGCACATTTTCTATTAGTCGGAACCTGAAGTTTGCTTCCATGTGATAGTTTCACTCTGAACGAGCTACAGTAAGTGGCTGCGAACTTGAAGGAGGGTTAATTTTTGATGCAACTCACAAGCTGACGAAACCTCCTTATGCCACGTCCTGTGAAAATAATGCAACATTTTATGATATTAGAACTGACAAGGCATATCTACCTGTTACAGTTCCTTTACTTAATTAGGCAGGAACAAGGGTTTTGTGCAACTGGTGGCACTTTTAGCTTAACATATAGTCCTAGGTAAGTAAGCCACTTTTATGCTGTTTAACCCTAGCCCTAAGGCCAAATAGTTAAAGCATAAAGCTGAACAGTGCCCTGTTAAGCCAAAAAATAGTAAAAATCTAAAAACAAACTAAAAAATGCAGAAAGCTGTACAAAAAGGTCCATAAGCGCACAAAAGTTTCTTGCTAATTAAGTGAAGGGGCTGTACTTAATTGACTTCCCAAGTCCTTGTGAAAAGGCAGAACAGCGAGTATTGCCACCCGAAGTGGTGAAAGTGATGAAAGAAGAAAGAAGAAAACTTCCAAGCGCCGAATTGGAGCTAGATGTGGAGATAGCTCCTTCCCTGCCTTGTGCCTCTCTTGTTGAATCTGGAAGCTCCCGATCTAGACTTTCCAGCGCTGGCCTCGTGTACCTAGGTAGCCAAGATGAAAGAAGAGAAACCAATAAGGAAGGTACGGCTCTGTCTACTTTGCACCTTCCCTCTGCCACAATATTAGGTATCTCAACCTACCTACCTATACCCAGGCCCCTTAACCTATCTTGTGCCAAGAACATCGAAGCGAAAGAAGAAAAGGCACCACCACTAGCCACCCTACTCTCCTGAGCATAAACCCCCTCGCCCTCGCTCTAGTATCAAGATTCACGTCCTCTCAATTAACTCCAGGTACCTAGGGAATCGTCGGGGCAAAACCCTCCTTCACCCCTCAGGCACTTACCGCAAGTCGATTCCTCAAAACCTTCCCTCCACAACACCCTTCTTTCTTCTCGCACATATCCTTCATTGCAACTTCCCCACGAACACCAAAATACTTCCCAATATTCTTAAAGAAAGCATGTTAGAGCACGTAAACACGACCGTAATCAAGTATTCGCTACAAGTATGTATGTATATGTATACCCTTATAAACTCGACATCGACTGCAAGATGGAGAACCTATATACCTATATACCTACCTACCTACCTAGGTACATAGGTACAGTACGACTTAGAATCTAATCGCAGCAGACAGCCTTCTGGAAACTTCCTCATCATAAACTAATCCTATGTATTTCTAAACTCCGGCTAAAGAAAATGCTCAACAAGACACCGACGCTTAGAGGTCCCTAGATCCACGCCATCTCCAATACATACTTCCCAATAACCCACCTCTTGCAAATCGATCGCAGGACTCCTACAATGGTACAAACCAGCGCTCACAGTACCCTAAACATCAAAAAGAAAAACAAATTATAAGTTCCATCGATAACAGGAATGGATTCAGCAACAGTACCACAAGAATCATGAGTAGGTATCCCGACTTGGGATTGAGACTTAGAGATTCCCATCACAGGAATTGATTCAACCAGAAGCCCGTACCTACCTAGTAATCATTATATAAACGGTGACAGGAACACTATGAAGTATATATCAAATCTCCCTATTGTGAACCTGAAGTCGAGAGATGGTACCTAGGTATACAAAGGCAAATAAAAAGTATCGTAACAATATAACAATACAATCTCCAACAGAGGCAACCCATACCTTCCTTCCACACCTAGGGGACCTTTTAAAAGGTCAAAGAGAAAAGGACACATGCCCAACTTCCTATAAATCACAAAGCAGGAAACATGAATATCATTAAAACTTCGAAAACTATCGACGCGACTTGCTCGCTCGCTGGAAGCCACCCCAGGAGTTACAGAGCAAGAAAAATGCTAGCAAAAAAAAGCTATGCCGCATCGCATTAAACCCGAATGAAAAAAAACGAGAATGATGCCCTCCATACGCCTTTCCCAGCCGCTCTCACCGACCGAGAGAGTTAGATACATGCAGAGAGCAGTAATCATACATAAACACCAAAGGAAAGAAAGAAAGAAAAATGTCCATACAAGAATCCAAAAACAAAGCCAGAGAAAACAGGGTATTAAGCTTGAGCACTTGCAGAGCCGTTGCCAGCGACTCCCAAAAAGTACTCGCCCTCGAAGCGCATGAAAACCAAACCCAGAAAAGTACTAAACCAGCAAATAAAACCCCCTCACCAAATCAGATTTCCATATCCATGGCCATATCTTCGCTGATTTCCCGAATTGGACTCCTAAACTCCTGTTCGTCCGATTCGTCATCAGCTTCGTCATCATAGTCATCACAGTATTCATCCTCGTCGAATAGATCATTTCCACCGTTCTCCCATTGAAGAGGCGAATTTAAATCTACATCTTCTTCATCATCTTCGTTAGTAAGATTAGCTGCCTGATCACCAAGCCAGTATCTCGCACGCTTATTAGCACCAGAGTCGTAGCCAGTGGCGCCTCTTTTGGACATGCCAAGTCGCTGTTGTGGACTGTGACTCATGACCGGAACGCCCCGGACATAGATGTATGCGATGCGCTTCCTCTCTTTGTTAAAAAAGAAGTAGTTCAAACTCCATACAGAGCCTTCATCTCCATCAAAGGGATCATCAGGAGGGGCCCAGCAGTACACAGTACAGTCTTTGAGACTCATCTCGTTATCAACCATTGCCCACATATGTGGTCCCCAAGCTTGACTCGCTGCCGGCGCAGATGCAGTTGTTGTATAGCTGGTCTGCGGTGGAACATGGAGAGTCGTGCCTGTACTGGGCCTCAAGTTGTAAAGCGTAGAATCAATTGTGCCAATAACCCCTTTCAAGCTCCTCTCTCTTCTAAAGTCACTAGGCCTGAGGACATTGGAAAAATCGTAATCGGAGTGGCTCGCATTGAGCGTCGCAATAAGATATGCGAATGTGCGTCGACTTGAAACTTGCTCGAGGGAGCCGAATGGGCTCGCTCTTGACAGATCAATCGCTGGGAGATCGCCACCCGAGCCGAGAGGTGGTGATACCGAGGCTGACAGTGAAACGAGGGATTTATGTTGCGATTCCAAAGCATTTTCGATGTTTCGATACAGCTTCTTGTCGGAGCCCGCTGCCTTGGTTGTGTATAGTTCACATGCTCCAATGACATGACAATCGGGTGTATCAAAGTTCAGCGCGCGCGTCACGTCATCGAAGTCGGCGAGGGGTAGAAACTTCATCGTTGCGGTAGAGGAGACCTGTTTCTAAATGTATGCTACCAACACTGTCAAGGCAATGAATGTTCTGAAGAGTGTTGGGCGTTATCGTAGAGGCAGAAGGGTGTGGTGGTTGAGCCCGAGTATTCTGTAGGAGATAGCGACCTTGTGGGGTAACTCTTCAGACTCGGAGAACGAACGTCCAGGAACTTGATGTCTCGAATATCGCAAGATAGTAATGAGGGGGATGGAATGGGATGGGATGGATATTTTGTTTGTATGCGACAACTGACTGCAGATGCAGCACCGGTAGATGGAGTTGAATGCGATTTGAGGTGACCTGCTGAGGCTGAGAAGGCAAGATTGACACTTCCCCACGCTGGCTGCGGAGGATGAATCAAGTTGTTCTCTAGCTAGACTCTCGTCTAGCAGGTAGGAGACATTGTAGTTGTCTGTGGCGAGTAGTTGCGAATGCGAATACGTTTGTAGGTGGTGAGTTGTACTGCCTTGTTTGATGGGGAGGGAGGTGGAGATAAAGTGGCCCAAGTGTAGGACCCCGGCGCCCGCAACCGCTCCTCTCGAAATAGGTGGGTCACGTTGGAACCGATCAATCAGATCCATCATAACAGGGAGGCAACACAACCCCGACCGGCTATCTGAATGAGCTGAGTTTTGTCATCTGACTCAACAACTCTCTTCGGAGGCGTTTGTGATCCAATGAAAGAAACCTGTGCCATCGGATTTCCAAATCCAGAGATACCAAAGCAACAAAGAACCCCACGCCAAGACGATGCAAGAGGACAGAATGCAATACTGGAGTACACCGCCAGGAAAGAGAGAGGAGAGTATGTAGCTGTATGAAATAAGGTTACAACATGCGTGTTCCAAGGCGACTCCACCATTGTGCCAATATCTATGATAAGAGTATCCACGTAGAGACTTGCTTATCTAGGAATTTTGAAACGGGCGTAATGACTTTGGATCAACGACATTTTCAAAACTGCTTGGGGCGTTGTGATATACTCCGTAATCCTAGTGTTATTTTCATCGTTGTTGCAATTAGCATCAATAGAAACCTGAACGAAAAGTACTTAGCATGGCTTGCATTTCTGGGTTTAACTGCAACAACTGCAACCGTATCACCCAGAATCCCTTCCTTATTCCAATATTGTATCATTGCCCACATTACCATAACCAGACCTGTATAAAAAAACGAGGGAATCAACCGATAAGTCCAGCGTCATGAAGCCCTTCGAGTAGAGCCTGCTCGGCCTAAAGACATTCAAACCGCCCCAGGTTAGCAAATACAAACGTATAAAGAACAAACAAAACTTGTATCGATGTTCATGCAGTGTAAATTCCTAAAACTCCAAAGCGCCATGCTTCCCCTGCGTCTAAACTTTTTACATGCTAGCTTTCTGAGCGTGGGTTCACATAATTCTCGTAACCTCTTCATCAACCTAAGAAAGGGGGGTTTCGTGTCAGTGCGTGGAGAGAAAGGGAAGGAATCCGTCGATGTGTTCTCCAACCAACGAGAGAAGTTGTCTCGACTAACCTCTGTATCCTCTATCGAATCTTGTGCTGAGATGACCCGTAGAACATTCTTCTTGCTACTCTCCTGCATTTCCCCCGCTAATAGCAACTCGTCTAGGATGAAATACGCTTTCTGGAAGTTGAATATCTGAATGGAATTAGTACTCGAAATTAGGAAGGGTTGTGGTCTGCAACATACAATATCCAACTGGCCCAAAATTAGCATTTGTTTACAAGCAGCTGGCATGTGATGACTTACCTCACACACATTCCCATAGTATTTGTCCATCTGCTCAACATATCGGTGTACAATCTCGAGGGTGATGAGTTCGTTGTCCGTCGAGTTGCATCCAGCAATGAAGAAGAGGGAGGCATATCGTCGATACACAATCTTTGAATCTGTCCAGGAGGCATCAGCGTGTGCAACCTCCTTTGCGGCGCATTGAACCCGCACCTTTATACTCCAAGAAATTGCACATCCTCGTCCGTCGAGCCAGCACAAGTTGAGAGACATCCTTAATAATCTTGGCCTTTTCTTTCGGCGAAAGTGTGGTGAACCATTTTGCGAGCCTCTGTCCCTAATTCAGCTTTGCCGTCAAAGAATCATTCGACATGGCAACGTACCACTTTCCCCTGGCGAGAAAGGAGGATCAAATAGCTTTTCAAAGTTAGCGTAATGAGCTTTTCATGTGTCATCAAGGAGACTTACTTGATGGGCATCTTCGCAGATGTTTGTGAAGCTGTTTGGTTGGCGTCGTTGCTATTGCTGTTCTGTGGCGGACTCGGTCAAAATGGGACCCCCACCGTTCGAAAAGCGGCACCCTCAGCACTCAATCTTCGGTGAAACGTTTATGTCACAATAATAACCGCTGATTCGGTGGAGGAGACGTATGGATTGGGGGTTTCAATTATTTAGACTTGAGGTTTCTTCGAGTCGAGATCAAAATGCTCGCAACTCTGCACTGTCAACTCAATATCTCCACCGCTCCAGCCAGCGTCTCTGGCCGCCTCTCACGCCTCTACAGTATCTGCCTTGCGCCTTCTGGTGCATGGAACTCTGCCGGTCGATCCTCGGGAAGAGGGGCACCGAAAAAAGAACCTGGCGTGGCACGCCTGGCTCACTGGCTGCTCTCTAGCCCCCCCATCATTCACCTCAGACTCGATGCACATGCTTATAAATTCTATATTCCTAACCTCTTACAAATGCTTCCTCTAACATACTGAAATTGTTATATTCGAAATTCGTTCCAACAGCTAGATCTGCCGCAGACGCCAAAAGTCAACTAGTACTGTTCTACCATCGATCGCATCCTCGGCTTGGTCTACATCAACACCTCCATCATGACGCGCTTAATACTTTCCACGTCGTATGATCTTCCAATTCGCTATGGCTGAAGACGACAGATGGGCTGACTATGGTGAAATACTAGAAACATTATGACTGGTGGCCCTTCGATCATAAGGAAGCCTGGCGCATCCAATCTTGAACTAACGAATTCTCTGCGATCAAACTTTCAAAATGCGCAACAGGATTACTCTCCTTCGTCCAGATCAAAGGCTAGTAGTCCAAGCAATGGCGAAGAAGACGAATCTCCTCAGCGACCCTCGCCCTCCATTTGGACTACCCGTGAAAATACCGATTTTTATATTCCTACCATTGACTGGACGCTATCTGGTCTCGCCGAAGAGCCAAGCCAATATGATATTACGGTCAAACTGTTCTATCTGCCTGGTGCGGACATAAAAGATAGGAGACAGCATACCCAGGATGCACTTCAGCTGGTAATGAAAGAATTGGGCGTGTGTTCCGTTGACCTCTTGATTGTGTCATTCCCAGGCATGTCTTTTGAAGGCGATTGTGAATGGGATGCCGATAAAAAGAATTCAGCACAAGGAAACGACGACGAAGAAGTAGCCTCATGGGCCGCCCTCGAGGAACTCTACGATCAAGGCGTCGTCAAGAAATTGGGACTTGCTGAATATGGTAGTGAGAAGCTGTCAAGATTTTTGAAGAGAGTAAGAGTACGACCCAAGGTGGACCAAGTCAATGTCAAGGATTGTTGTAATGTTCCACCACCACTTCGCCAATTAGCAAAACTTGAAGGCATCGAACTCTATGTGCATAATGACTGCACGAACATCCTTCCGAGTGGGACTTTGAGAGAACTTCTGGGACAGGGTTCGCAAGGTGCCGGAGTACTGTCAGAGTCGAAGAGAGGGATTGACGGTATGAAGGGAGAATTGACTCCTGAGTGGGTTGTCAAGTATACCGCAGTCGTTAGAGATCGAGGTGTCATCGAAAACAAGGGTTACTTTGCCGTTGCAGAGCTGCGAGAATAATAGTATTCTTGGGAGGACATGACGGGTAAATAGAACGAGTCACGCAACATAAGTGGGTGGCGTTTGGGGATTTGCAGCATAGAGCTTTGATCTGCGTCTCGATCATCTGGATAACTGTTTTGTGTACCTATGTGGCAGCAGATTTGAATCTGATATTCCCATGCAGAATGAATTGATACCTTTTGCTGTACCTGGTTGGGTCATCCCAGCATACTTCGCTTTCTGCCCCTCATTCTGACGTCCTCCAACTTCTTTAACACAATATTGGCCCCTTTGAAACTCTTCCCATACGCAGCGAGTAGTTCTGAGAACATGCCTTCTGCCCTTGGATGTGTACTTCCGAAGGCTCTTTCCAGGACGTATAAATCTACTGCTCGGTCCTCATCTGCTGTGCTCTGGCTCGCTAATCCAAAATCGATAAGTATCACTTCACCGTCCAGAATGCCATCTCCATCACCCGCACCGCCATTCGCAGTATCGTTACTCCTCGGGCGCAGCATCAGATTGCTCGTAGTCAGATCCCCATGCACAATCCCAACTCCATGCATTCTCCCTACCGCACTTCCTATCCTCCCCATCAAGCTCTTTAGCACATGCAGTCCCTCGTGTATCCGGCCCCCATCTGGCGCATTCTCGCGCTCTTCTGGGACCTTCTCGTCCTTCCGCTGCTTCAACCACTCATTCAACTTAATCCTCACCACCTCCCCTGCAATCCACTCAATCATCAGCCATCCTTCCCTCTCATCTAAGCCGTACACTGCCGGTACAGGGACCCCTTCTTTCCTACACTTTGCCAATACCCTTGCCTCTGATAAGATCCGATGTTTCGTTAATCGCGCATCGAGAATGGGATGACGATAAAGCTTCGAAGGCCGGTATTTGAGTGCGCATTGTATGGATGGTAGGAGGTATGTTGTGCGGTAGAGAAGAGCTTCGGCGCCTTGGGTGATGAGTTGAGGAGGCGCGGGGTCGTGTTGAAAGATTGGTGGGAGGGGTAGGGGTGAGGTTGAGGCTGGATGTGATGGATTTGGAGGCTCAATGTGAGGGGGTGTGGGAATTGCTGGAGGTGGTGCCTGGACTGACATGGTGAGCGATGTGGTTGTACGATGGTGTTGTTGATTTTGTGTTGGTCGGTTTATTTATTGGCGTGGGTGTAGGTAGAAATGGTGGCGGTGATAGAGCTGGCGGGGTAAAACGTCAGAAAGTCATTTTTGGTGGGATACCCTGACTCTCGACCGACCTTAGGTAAGGTACACATGGACCCCTCATTTGTTTTTTATATACTTTTTTTTGGTTGCGTCTACAACTATATATGAATCACAATTCTTTCCAATAAAATTATTCATACCCGTGAATATATTTTCCAGATCTCGGAAGGCACTCATGTATCATACCCACTACCCACAATCATGAGGTGTGATTTGTTGGGCACCCCATTCCTGCAGGTGCAGGGATAAAACGCACCTCGATTGGTTTTCAGTCTTCCATCGCGTCCGGCCTCGTTGTTGCACACAGAACGCAAACCGCTGGTTGGAAGAACAGGAAGGCACCGTGGGCACTTCGTACATGACTTCATTATTTGCCTCGCTACACCCGCATAAATATTATACTTTCTTAACCTCAGACGATGCCTATGCCACGCATCACTTCCCCATAGCATAGCGTCCTTCACTCGCGCCAGCGCTATCTCCGATGGCAGACCAGAGCAACCTTTCCCCTCTCACCATCTCCCTCCCCCTCACCGCCTGTCTGGTCTCCTTTTTCGTCCTGGGCCAGACGCTGACAACCTATACCTCTGCCTACCTCGCTGCCCCCGACGAGATCACCACCTTCATCGACGCCGTCGATTTTTCCATCCAGGAAAATGAGAGCTATGATCGCGATGTGGGGAAGCTGCAGAGACTGGATGACAAACTCCGCATGGGCAAATTGTTGAGGGAGATTCAAAAGTCGGGCGATGATCTGAGGGAAGAGTTGAATAGGCTGTTGATCGATGGCGGAGGGACGACATTACGACCTAGTACTCGTCTGTTGTGGGCTGCCAAAAGAGGGAGGCTGGAAGAGAGAATGCGCAGATTGGATCTCTTGAGGATGAGGTTTCTGGTGGTATATATGGGCTTGATTGCTGCGAATAGCACGGATCAACCAGCTCCGAAAGATCCGGAAAAAATAGAGAGACCAAAGTGGCCGGTCAGGAACCTTACTCAAGAGTTACAGGAGAGCGTCAAGAGGAAACCGCCGATGAGGAGGTTGACGACGCAGGCCATGGGCCACAATGATTCTGTTGGGGAAATGCCCAAGATGGGTTGGATGGGAGTGGTTGCTGAACTACAAAGTTCACCCTTGATGCAAAGACGGCATGCCTCAATTGAGAATGCGATGAGTCCTATGAGCAGTCCGATGAGTCCAAGAACCCCGAGAACTCCGGGATGAAAATTCGCAAGTTCGAATCTAGGTACGGATGGCGTCGTTCAAAACCTGCAACGTCATGCCTAGATTCAAGTACTCGCCCACGATGCGCATAACGACTTCTACATAACTGACCCTACGCACGACTTTAAATGACCAGCTATTCCTGAATCAACCTTGATAAACATACGACCGACCAGTTTTCAGCATCAATACGAATTTTACGGCTACAAATCGCAATAACGAGATATATCAAATTCAACGACCAATGGACCATGACTACATGAATAACAACGACGATCCCAGAGCACCACAGATCTCACATCTCATTCACATCCTCCAGATATTGATACCATTCATTCTAACCTACCTTTACATATTTCCATTCGTCATCCGTCACTATCCCTTCAACATACATACATTTCACATGAAACCCACTACTTGGACTTGGACATACTAGCGAAGATACGAAAACGGCCAACTTTTTGATATGAAATGTACCTACACGGCCACAAGACCATGAGTTGAGAAGAGAAAGAGAATGTTGGGCGTACGTTGTTAAGAGATGACCCTTTTTTCTTTTCTCTTTTGGAAGGCAGGCAGTCAGGCATATTTTGCATGAAGATACCCCCTCTTTTTTTCCCTCCCTTTTTTTCATTTGCTTTTTTGTTTCCTTTTTTACTTTCGATGTTTGAATAGGGATAGTCTTAAATCTTCTCCTTCTTCCTTTCTTTTTTTCCTTGAATATGTTTGGGGCCGCGGCGAGGAAGAGGTGGATTAAATTGGATTGGGTTTTCTTGGATAGGGGTTGGCAGGCGGGTTTGGAGGGGTTTGGATGAGCAAGAGGTGGATTGGATTGGATTGGGTTGGATTCTTTTGGATGGGGGCTGGGTCGGGGTCGGGATTGGGGTTGGAAGGAAGGCGGATTTAGAACTTTTTCGGATAGCATCAGTAGCTACTTTTATCATTCTATATTTTTTTTTTGTGGTTTCATACCTCTTCTCCCTCTGATATAGATAAGTCTTTCCCTCTACTCGTTCTTTGCGTGCCTCATTCGTGCTGTTTCTTAATTCGATGCTCCTCTCGTTGATATAATGTGCAGTGTCAAGCAGGTATTTGGGCACCGTCCCCCAAGCACACTCCAGTCTACAGACAGTCTTCAAAACCTGAACTGAAATAATTATCCTATTCTTACAAAATCTAACGAAATTCTCCTGATGACATACCTGGTCTCCAACACATATTATGAGCGAACTCTGCCCCTTGGGGTACTGTGGATTTTGGATAACTCCTACAGTATATACGAGTAACGCAAGGTTTCGTGGGATACAGTAGGTAGTTGGTTATGGTGTGTTCTTGTACAAGTTTTACTGTCTCACATAGATCTCTTTTCTTTTCGTGGGGTTTTGTGTGGAGGGGGGGGGGGGGGGGGGGGTGGGGAGGGGGTTGAAGAGACTGTGTGGTTGGGTTTTGGATGGGGGTTTATGTTTTTTTTCTGTTAGTTAGTTTTTTCTTTTTTTCTTTTTCTTTGGTCGGGGGATGGGGGTTGTTTGAGAGTCTTTGGTAGGAGGGAGGAGATTGTTTTTGGAGTGTGGGGTGAGCTTCAGGTAGGGTTTATGTTAGGGGGGGTTGGGACTGTTTATTTTTGAGATGATGTGATAATGTATATATAGGTGAGGGAGTTAGTAGTGTACTAGTGTCGAAGAGGTAGGTGGTGGGTGGCTTTGAGTATTGGTCATAGGTCAGCGCATGTCGCTCATTAGTACGTAAGTATTTCAGGAGCCTAGGGGTTGCCATACTGTAAGGAGGTTAGAGGTTTTGAGATTGTTAAGCGCTGGGGATTTATAAAAGTTACTGCTGTTTTATGCTGGTTGCGAGAGCCCTGATATTCTCATCGACGATCCTCGTTGGTACACGGGATATGCAGGTTTTCTCTAGTGTTTGTTGATACCGTATTGATTGGATTATAAGATATCAATATTTAAATAAAAAATCCGTCCAAAGGCCCATTTGAACCATGTTTTATATAAAAACTAATATCTTATTAAATAATTTTGCCCTACTTTTTACTATTATTTCCTAGCTACTCTCCGAGCCTCTCTCCTAACCTCTATGTTTACTCCCAACCGCATCTAATCGATCGTTTCCTTCAACCCATTCTATAACTATTATTTAGGTATATTCGTCTGGAAAGAATAGGATAAGGAATAGGTCCTAGAATCAATCTAAGAAGAGGCAATAGGGGGTGAAATACGGGGTATCTGGGAATAGCTTCAGTTTTTGCAAAATTTATATACGGTTTTTTTGGTACTTGACTTTAAAACACACTCTTAGCTATCCAGTACTATAATTGTAAGTGTTTTAGCTAACGTGGTGTTGTTAAATAAAGCGTTTGAAAAATGATATAAAATTATCGATTTAAGATTCTAGCCTTCTTATTGGTCAGAGTTATAAGATATTAGTATTTCGGACTATATAGAACCATGTCTACAAACGTAGTAATATGTTATTCGTGCATGATATCTTATAATCCAATTAATACTGTATTGCTTTTTAAAATGGAGGAGTACGTATGATATCTAGGGTAATGGGGATTGTTACTTTGGAATGGAGATGATGGGGTAGTTGTTTATAAGCGGTGAATACTAAATCCTGGTAAGTATGCGAGGTTTAGGGGATACAGTACTTCCTTCAACCTTCAAATATAAACAAGACAAGTATTTATTACAGTGGTTGAGATTCAAGCGAACCATTTCTCTGTTTTTCTATTCCTCCACTTTGGGGAGTCACTATAATAATATAACATCTACTCTATCTCCTAAATCGTCCGGGGGATATTGTAAGTAGATCGGAATCGATTAAATGGTACTTATGCACGCATAATATTAGAAATGTATAACTACGGAACCCACCTACACTACCCACGGAGCGCTAGCCGCACTAACCCTTTTTAGTTAGCCTCCGTCAGACCGGCCCACTTTGACCACCAGAGACGCCGCGTTATCCCCCCAGCTACGGCCAGCACCTCCCAAAGTGGTCCGTGCGTAGCCCCTTATCAGGGTATAGAACACTAAAACTAAGGAGTGTTAACATGTGAAGGTTCGATTTCGAGTTTTATAGTGAATGGATTCGCTTGAGTGAATAGGGGTATTCGGTATTCCGTAGCTATTTAGTTAGTTCCACCGCGAGGAGTTCTCTCCTTCTCTCCTTGCGGACAATCTAATCAATACCCCACCCTGACAGAGGGACTACTTTTTAGAGTTATATAAAGGTTTCGTATATACCCTAATAGGGCTATAAGGCCCTACGAGAAAGTATATAACTATATAAATACTATAGCTATTAACTGACTTTTATAGGTAAAAGGTTAAGCCGCTTAATATATATATTTAGTAAACTAATTACTAGCTTTAGATACCTAGTTCGCGCCTAGCGGTAGATAAAGTAATAGATAGATTTAAAGGTTATATAAAAGAAGCTATAACTATTCTAAATCAACTAATACTAATAGGATTTAAGATCTAGGTAATCGCGGAGATCGGTTTTATATACTTATAGAATTAGTATATACCTAGGGAAAAGAATAGTCTAGTAGATACTCGTACGCTAAGGGAGCTTACTGTCACGGAGTTGGAGGAACTAGGGTCAGATCACGTGTAGCACGGCACGTGCGTGCCGCTGGCATTATGTATATAAGCTCTTGTTCCTCTGGAACTCTCTTCCCTCCTTACTTAGTTGTCGCTCTTTATGTCACGGAGTTGGAGGAACTAGGGTCAGATCACGTGTAGCACGACACGTGCGTGCCGCTGGCATTATGTATATAAGCTCCTGTTCCTCTGGAACTCTCTTCTCTCCTTACTTAGTTGTTCGCTCTTTATAGCAGTGTTCGGTTTGACTCAGTATTCATTACAGCAAGCAGTGGTTCACTCCACACGTTCACATTACAACTAAGTCTACTTCTTCGCCTGGGAAGGCCTGTTATAATATCCCACTTTGTTTATTTGTTTTTGGCTGACGATACTCGACTCGACGGAAACGACTCGAAATCATCCTCAGTAACACCACGTTATACATCACTGAACGCAGTGTGCGTTATATGTCCCTGAACGATGGTATCACCAACCCCCCCCCAACGCTCGCGGAAGACGTACCAACAGAGGTAGAGGTCGAGGCATAGCCTCCCTTACTCACACGCCTGTACAAACCGCTGGAGCCTCCAACACTGTCCAACAGACAGACGACGATTTTCTTCTTGAAGACCAGTTTCAAGAGCGACAGAGGACCGTCAGTTCTTCTCTTACCCCGGTACCTATTACTCCTACGCAGTACGACCAGATCATGGCAAGACTCAATTCGCTTAGCCAGGAGAATACTCAACTACGCATAGCTGTCCAGACGCGGAACACGGCCTCTCCAGATGACCCTATTCCCACTACTAAAAAGGGAAAAGCAACTGCCGGACGTCAGCAGCATAGCGCGCTCCGACAGACTACGTCACCATCCTTTTCAGGCTCTACTAGTCGGAAGTCAAAGCTAAGCGCCAAAGTCAAGGACGTTCCTCTACTCGATGATGGCATTAGCCCGTCCCTCGTCCAATGGCAGGTCCTACTCAAGAGCAAGCTTGTCGCAAATGCAGACCACTTCGCATCCGAGTCAGAGAAAATGACCCACGTGTTAGCTTGCACAACTGGCAAGGCAGCTACCTTGCTTGAGACAGCTATGGCTGCAGAAGACGACCCAGAAGACGCTTTCCCGTACTGGGAATCTATGGTCGAGTACCTGGTTTCTAGCCTCCGGAACCCCCACGAACGAGCCGATGCAAGAGAGGCATATAAAGCCCTTACCATGGGATCAGACGAGTCGTTTTTCGACTTCAAACTTAAGTTCTTACAGTACGCCACCAAAGGCAGGATCGCTAAGTCAGAATGGAAGGACGACATGTACGATAAGCTGAGCTCGGAATCCTACCCTA